>VYZV01016344.1:181376-203836 GCA_013401275.1 Pandion haliaetus
GATTTTGTTTTTTTTCCCAAGTTGAGCCTGTCTTTTGCCCGTGACCATAAGTGGGGAGTGATCCCTCCCAGTCCTTGTCTCGACCCACAAGCCTGCCTTTGTATTTTCTCCTCATCCCAACGTGGCCAGGCGAGGGGGTGGGGGGTGAGTGAGCGGCTTCGTGGTGCTTTGTTACCGACTGAGCTGACCTGAAACCACAACAGTATCATAGAATGCTCTGGGTTGGAAGGGACCTTTAAAGGTCACCTGGTCCAATCCCCCTGCAATGAGCAGGGACATCTTCAGCTAGATCGGGTTGCTCAAAGCCCCATCCAACATGGCCTTGAATGTTTCCAGAGATGGGGCATCTACCATCTCTCTTGGCACCCTCTTCCGGTGTTTCACCACCCTCATCATAAAAAATTTCTTCCTTATATCCAGTCTAAATCTACCCTCTTTTAGTTTAAAACCATTACACCTTGTGCTATCACAACAGGGCCTACTAAAAAGTTTGTCCTCATCTTTCCTATAGGCCCCCTTTGAAAGACTGCAATAAGATCTCCCTGGAGCCTTCCCTTCTAAACAACCCCAACTGTCTCAGCCTTTCCCATTGGAGAGGTGTTCCATCCCTCTAATCATTTTCATGGGCCTCCTCTGGACCCACTCCAACAGGTCCATGATTTCTTGTACTGGAGACCCCAGAACTGGACGCGATACTCCACGTGGGGTCTCACCAGAGTGGAGTAGAGGGGGCAGAGCAACCTCCCTTGACCTGCTGGCCATACTTCTTTTGATGCAGCCTAGGATACAGTTGACTTTCTGCGCTACAAGCACACATTGCTGGTTCATGTCCAGTTTTAATGCTGACATTTACTTCACTCTGATTGGGCTTTAAAGTAAATCAGGTATTATGACACACAAGAATAATGCATTCCTTTTAGAATACCCATTTCAAGGAGCTGACTTTCAGTCTGTGATCTGCACACCCTTTAAGGCCCACAGGCTATACCTAGTGCATCTGAAAAAGGTAATTAAGAGAAGCAAGCTGTTGTCTGTTGGCTTGAATTCGGTATACAGTTGTCTGCATCTCTAATCTCCATATATTTTAGAGGCCTACAAGCTGAAGAAGGTTGAAAACCACTGCTTTTCTGGCCCTGACTGTACTTCATAAGCAAGACATGATTGACTGAAGAATCCACATTTGTTCTTGCCTTACACCATAGGAATCTTCCCTTTAGTTGGAGGAACTTTCACACTCATGAGGCTGTGAACACTTCTGCCAGCCACATGCTGAACACACGTGACACTGAAGCCTCAAAAGGCTGAAGAAAACTTCCTCCACAGGGTACCTGGACCTATCTCAGCTGGAACAACTTATAAGAAACCATGGTAGACCCAGCCCTGGGAGGGACCTCAGCAGGACAATGATTGCTTACAGCCTTACTAGCAACTCCTCTGTGACCGTATCTCATTTCAGCCGCTGGACTGAGATGATAAATTTGGAGCCATTTACTTCCATATCACAGCCCACCTTGAAATTTTCTCTTTGTACTGATTTTAGAGCAAGTACACAGAGACTTAAGTCCTAATTTGGATACCTCAACCTCCTCCCCAGTGTTAGGAGTGATGGATCCAAGCAATGGTCTGATCCATGCCCTAGAACTGCAACTGTGCTGCCTGGCCCCTGCCCATGCCATAGGTACATGTTTTAAGGGAAGGGGAAATTATTAATTGACAAAGATCTGTGTCACATGTTGGCAATGTGCCCACTTGATGTGCATCTTATAAAGCTAGTGTGCTCAACGGATAGGCACTGTGGGGAAACATGCGCTTTCACTGTTCATGCTCTGCTGATGCTGGAAATTCAGCATTGTTAATTCATCTCACAGCCACTCAGCTTACACAGAGCCTGATCAGAAAGCAAACCAAAGCCTTGCCCTTGACTTCAGCAGGCTTTCAGTTGGGCTGTTTCTCTGCTCTGTGCTCCTGGACCAAACTGTTATGCAACACCTTTCAGGCCAGAGTGAATGTTTTCATTGCAGTACTATATTCTCTGGAGGAACAAGTTTTATTATGAAACCACTGACACTGACCCTTAACTAAAATACAGCTTTAGATGCTGCTACTGCTCTGCCTTAACAAGTCTCCTATCAGCTACAAAGCAATAAAGAAGAAAAAGCCAAGTCTCATGGTGCTGTCAGGGAGCATTTCAGTCATGTTTTGCACATATTATTTTTATTCAGCCTATCTTTGCCAAATTTTAAAGTCTCTTTCACATTGTCTCTGAATACATCTGCTGTTGTCATGTAACTATAACTTCACTTGCTCTTTGAGCTATGCAAGCCATTAGATTTTTATTATCACTAATTTGCCTCTGTGCATACAGCTCATAGGCTGATTTATAGCTTTAAAGTAATTTCTGGTCATCAGCATCTAGGCCAAATCTATTCCAAAAGCAAAGAAGTCTGTCCTTTCCCTCTGTTCTAGGTAAATCCTCTTCATGCCTATAAGTGTATTAACTTCGAACAGCTCTGAGTGGCCAGGCCCTGAAGGGCCTCTCCTTCCCCACTTCTGCCACGGGCTTTGCTATTGCATGCATCTGAAAAGGAAGGAATTGTGCAGGTTTAGGCATATCATCTCTGGTCAGGATCTCAAGGCTCAAGCCTATGATTCGACACACTGCCTGTGCTTGTCCATTATGCAGAACAAACAAAGCATGACAGAGAAGGTAGACTTTGAAAGCTCTGGATGTTTCAAATGTCTCCTGCCAGCCAGCCCTCATTGCTGATCCATCATTTCACAGATGAAGCACTGCAGAGAGCTGTCAGTATTGCTGTCACTATGATGAATGAGGCCACTAGCTACAACTTTCTCAAACAATGTACTGAGCCCATCTATTGTCAGCATTTATAACACCCCTCTCCCAAGGCACTCCTGGGCAGCTACCACTTTACTAGTTGCTTTGTTTATTTGAACTTGCTGGAGGGGTTCTTGGAGTAAACAGTTTATGATTAGAAATACAGGGAGTGGCTCATAGATAAGAAAGTAGACACATGCATTTGTAGCTGTCATCCAGCTACATACAAAGATGCTTAGAGATCACAGGCTCAGCCATTTTAGCCATTGCAAACTATATTTTAACTATTGTACCCAGTAATCACATCTTTCATCACAAAACATGTTAACCACAAAATTATATACATAGTCAGGTTTTCTAAACTCCGTCACCCCTGTGGTATCTGGTTCTGTGATCTATTAAAGTATTGCCTTCACAGTAGGACAGGCTTAAAGCCTTTCCACTAGTTTATCACCCACTGCTCTTCTACATACACTTGTGGAATATTTAGTAAGATGGAAGAGCAAACAGATCCTAGTTCAAAACAAGGGAGTTCTCAAGCTCAAATTAATTGGATGCTCTGGGAACATTGATGTATGTTTGCCCTGTTCCTATTTTCCCCATACATCTGGTTTGATTACTACTGAAGACAGAAGTCTGCCTTAAACAGACCTTTGACCCAGTTCACCACAACCATTTTTATAGTCTTCGCACTGAAGAAAATGATCTGTGCCCTTGTACTCTTACATACTAGCTTGTGAGCTATGTGTGTACGTTTATACAGTTTAATGGTGTTATCAAGTGACACACTGATGCACTGATAAATTCATCAGCATGGCTGAAATATTGAAGAGTTTCAAGTTTAAGTGAACAGATATTTTTTGTGATAAAATCCTTATAAAATGGATTTCTCTATATGTTGGTCCCTGAATCTTTGTTGCAAGATATTTTGTTCAGGTAAGCACAGTAAACACGTATTTATTACTTCTGTTTATAAATAGCTAGCTTCAGAAGCAAAACTGAAATAATTTAATAATATAATGCTAAGTAAAGAATAATATTTTGTTGCATAATCCTAGGAGCTCAATGGCAGATCTCAGGTTCATTGACTCCACTATAATGATCTCCCACAGCTGCTTTCAAACGCAACCGTTAATCAGCAAGTACAAAATGTTAAGTGATGTATTTTGTCTTTGCTGTGGTTAAATGGGAGACAGAAAAAGAGGAAACTGCTCAACAGAAGGCTTGATTTTCCAGTTCTGAAGATACTACAATGATAAAAACAGCAGTAGCCAGCCTTCATTACTACTCACATTTGTTTTTCGAGGGAGATCCATAAATCTTCTGCTCCCCTGAATCACACTACTGAGTACCTTATTGGAAAACTTCTCTGAGCCTGGAGAGGAGATGAGAGGGTGACTGTTACCTAAATCATCCCTGCTCAGGCACATCTTTAAGCCACTTCTTCCTGCCCTACTTCAGACTGCACCCATGTCTTGGCCCAAGGATAATCAAACCATGTAGCTGGAAGCAGGAAAATGTATGGAGCCATCCTTCATGGAGAAAGGAAAAGAAAAAGGGTTTAACATTTTTTTGATCTTTGGAAAGATGTGAAAAGGACCTGCGACCAAATACAGCTCAAAAAACCCGAAAACTTAGTCTGCCTATATATGAGGTCTGCTCTGTTCAGTCTGGGATCATTGCCATTTTGTTTCAAGGTACTGTAATCTACCTGTCCCTCACCCTGGGCAAGGAAGTGGAAGACACACTGCCTATTCTCCTACCTCTGCAACTGCTGCTGACAGCTGAGGGTCACAACATCTTAAGCAGCAATAGCATGAACTGCCAGAATCTCTCCAGAGGCATCCCTAGGACAATAAAGTAGGCCTTTTCAAAATGCTAAGAAAAAACTTATATAGCAGGCAAAGAAGCACTAATGATGAATACCTGCCATGCAGCTGAAATGAGGCCACAGGAATGAATGCCCCAGAAGGTGCTCTAAGGAAACAACAAAAGCCAATTAGTGCTGCATATGTATTTTCATAGGTTTTTGCAAATCTCCAGTACCTACAGTACCTTACTGTAATATCTGAGCACCAACAGCATCTTTGTCCTCAATAACTTCCTTTGAGGTAGGGAAAGAAATCTTCTCCAGTTGTGAGACTCAGACAGATTAAGGCTGAGACTGATCTATCTAAATGACACCTTTGCTGAGTCCCTTAGGAGCACTGTGACACCATATTCAGGATCCCTGCACCATGCACAGATTTCACCATTTTGAGAAACCAACTTTTCTTACCCAAGGCAAAAAACTCCTTTGGAAGCAGGCTGCTCCTTCACTGGCTCCATAATTGGTGCATCTTTGGTCTGGAGCTCATGTATGCACACCAGGTGCCTACAGCTAAACAGGATGAAACCCCACACCAGAGGCTGGCCCAAAGTCACATATCCGTCGGGATAGCAGAGTAGAGAGCAGTGGTACAGCATGATCATACCTGTTTATTCACTGTCATTCCTCCCCAGCAAACATCCTGAATGCTCCAGAATAAAACCCACAGGAGAGGGATGTAAGGTCTCTCCCCACAGGTAGAAGATTAATATTTCTCTAAGAAACATTCAGCAAATTTTCCAGGCACCAATATACTAAGTACCCCCATGCCTTTTAAATGTTCTGAGCCTGACAATTACCCTACGCACCTCATCCACCTGTTTGCAGTCACAAACACTATTGTCTGCTCTGGCAGACAGCTTGGGTTTTCCTTTTCAAGTCTATGGTGTCATCACCTCAATGCAGTTTGAAAAGTACCAGCACCACTACAGCTCCAGAATAAGCCTAAGCTTGTTTGGGTTCTGTCTCTTACAGATCCTAAGGAAACAGCATTTGCAGCCCTTCCTTGAGTCCACTCACTTCTGCCCTGGCTGCGACATGAATGTTGGCATGTTCCCTGCGCCAGTGCTCCTTCAGAGCAATGACAGGAGCTGTCTGTGCCCTCTGTCCTCCCTCATCCCTCGACACTTTGTCCATAGATCTGTTGGGAATTCTGCACTTTTTAAAGGAACATTTTTAACTTTTTTTTTGCTTTCATTCTTAAGATTAGTCTTTTCCTTTTCTCCCATGAGTTTATCTGCCTTCCATTTGCACTTTCATGAGTTTGTATTGACTGCTGTGCCATACGTGGTACCTCTTCCAGAGTTAGTATAAAATCCACCATCATCGTGTATGGCAACCTTTAAATTAAAACCACAACAGGTAACCTCTTTTGCATTTTTCTGATGGAACTTCAGAAAAAAAGTTGCTCTGCTGGTCCATTAGAGGCTCTTCGTAAACGTGTACAATTGTTGTTTTCTCAGCCCTTCCAGCCTTCAGTGGCACAGTGGTTAAGTGTTAAGTATAACAGAAAAGTAATGACAAACCCATATATAACACACAACGATGTGTTTTCCTCTCCCATTTCTCACCAAAGGGGATAAGTTTCTTGGTCAATGCCTAAAGCAAGGAGAGCTGACACTCCCTTCGGTGCTCTGCACATGCAGTTTTACTGACGTTTATTTCTAGTTTATATGCTTCTTTCAATCATGCAATTCTTCACTGCATGCAACCGAAACTCTGGTAGAGAGAGCACCAGAAGATTGTAAAACAGTCCCACTCCAGATACAAACCCTTCTAGCAACAAGAAAAAGGCACAGTAGGGTTGCTTTTCTCTAGCACTGTGCTAACTCCATCTGCCTGTGGCTACTTGCCACTGACTTACACATGTAGCATGTTTCCCCAGGGTAGTGTCTACTAAGGCAGGTTGCAGCTACATCTACCTCTTTTCATGACATGTCTTCTATATCCTCTCTGCTTGTACTTGCTTTGTGACTCATCCCTTTGTGTCACAAGCACAACATTCATCCCCCAGCCCCTGCATAATATGCCTGGGATGTCTTATACATCCCAGTTAACCACCCATCCCAATCTCACAACTCCAATTATTTGTGAAGCACTGAGGAGCAATAAATAGATGTGTCTTTGGCTGGTATCTATATTGCACTTTATATTTGTCTTTTGACTGTCAGCCTCTCAAAGGGCTTCTGAAAGAGTACTGTAAGTTTATCAGTGAATAGGAATACATATTGTTGCTAGTGTAGATTATGCATCACACTTCAAAGAGTAAGTCCAAATAAGATCTTGTCAAAGGGAGTCTGCAGTTTAAGAGTGTTTTCTGTGTCTTATGGGGGGAAAGAATGTCGTATGGACTCTTACAGAATCATCTAGGCAGCAGGTCCCCTGTACCCATGTCAGCCCTGTCCCCATCAAAATAACTCTTGTTCTTTTGCTAATGCTGTCATTTTTGCATAGGACCAGGTATCCGTCACTGCAGAGGAAATCAGTAAGGGCTGAAGACATGCAGTTACTGATGCTAATGTGAACATGAGAGAGTATAGGTGCTGTGAGATAACCCAGTCAAAAAGCTGTTTTGCTCTAGTGGAAGGTAATGCATGCTAACTGCTGCTCAGGTTCAGATTCAAATTCCAGTGAAAGGAGTTAAAGAGGAATCTGATCCCAGAACATAGAAATCATCTTTTCTCTGTTTGTTGGGACAAGGCCAAAACCTGAAGGAGTTTCTGAGACCAAGAAAGCATCCACCTTTCCCTTGCCAGTGTTCTGCATTTCTGTACAAAAAGTTCACTCACCTGACCCGACGAAAGGACAGAAGTGTACAAACCACCTGCTTGATGCTTCAGACTTCTTTGTTCCTCCTTGCACACAATTAAGGCAACTTGAAAGATTTTTCATCAAAGGGTCTGCTATAGTTACTTGCTTGAGCTGGGAGATTGAAAAATCAGCCAACAAGCAGAAACAGTCTGAGTAGTCAACCCAATAACTATGTTATTATATTTTCCTCCATGCTTTGGTGAAACTGGCCTGGACAGAGGTCAGAGCAGTGGTAAGGAGGAAAGCGTAGTTGGGGTCCACACAGCCAGATGCCATTCTGCTTTAAAAAAGTAAATAAAAATGCACACCATCCAGGCTCTTTTGAAAGAAAAAAGTACAAAACTTCCTGTTGCTGCCTGCTTCAGAAACAATGTAAACATGCTTAGGTCCACACTGAAATCAGTCTACTACCAAAGTACTTACATACACATCCACAGTAGTGCATGTTAGTGTGTGTGCATGTTTGTACACATGAGAGTATACATACATATGTCTATATGAATATATTTGTATAGATTAGTCACCCAACCAAGCATCTGTATTTCTCTGTGTATTGTAAAGAGAAAGGTGACAAACCCTTGAATTGTATCACAGTAGAACTCTTCCTACTCATTGTACAACCTACTGGACTGAGGCAGAATGAGGAAAAGGTAAGAGAACACGGGGATGAGATGAGATGAAAAAAACTGACATAACAATACTTCATCACAGTCCTGGAGCCATCAGAGGGACAGAGATCCCTCAGAAAGGATCTCTTGAAGGGTGAAGATAATTGAGGACTAATACTCCTTACAAGTGAGCGCAAGCCAGTGTTGCACAGAGTAGTACCACAGACTCTGGTTCTGCTTTCCCTGAGGCAGGAACTGCAAGGAGCTGGGCTGCCAGGGACTATCAGAGTAGCATAAGAGTGACAGCAGTTGAGAAGGTCAGCAAGAGCATTGGGAGTTGGAGGTGGACAGGTGGAAGTGAGAGGGCAGGTTATCAACAGTTGAAGAAGCATCCTGGCAAACAAGTCCCAGACTGGTGTTAATGGCTCAGCTCCTGAGTGCATGGAAGTATGTAAACAATTCCTGAACAAGGAATCCCCTGAAGCAGGTTAAGTGTGATGGCAGCCAAGTGTTGAACTGAAGTGCATGCTTAGTTCACAGGTATAGTGGCTATTTAAGCATTTCCTCCCTTCTGTCCTACAGCACCATTACAAATTAGATTCCTGCCCCCGAAACTGCAACAATAAAAGCCTCTGCTTTGCAATGTTATTCCAAAGAAGATGCAGAGAAATAGGTCGTGACACCTTCAGCTGCAAAGCTAATCCATCATAATGCACGGTAGCTCCTACAAATTGGTGCCCCAGGCAGATAATGGCAGGCATTTCCAATCATCCCCAGATGGCTAATATGTGGCAATGGTTTGTAACCTGCATATGCTGGACCACCACAGCTGCTCCACTGAGCAATCTTGCAATATTGATGGATGCTCTTTTTGACCCAGAACATTGAACATGTTTAATAGAGAAATATTGCCACCAAAACCATTCCCTTCTCTTCCTTTCCTCCACATCCCCAATTCAAAGGTCAGAAGTAAAATCAAGCTCTAACAAAGCTGTCTGGTTTTCTCATTTTTGGAAGAGATATTTGTGCTTTCCTCTGACAGCTCAGTTGAAATATGCTGTCCTATGCCAATAGAAAGGATGGTTCTGCACATTAACAAGCAGTGCACAAGTGAAACGACTCTCACACTCTTACCAGAAAGTGTATAGGTTCTCTTTGTGATGGGGTACACATCTGCTGCTTTCTCTGGCCACAAACCTAAGATCTGGCTTTTCTCTGAAATACAAAGTGGCACACTGTTTACTTTCTTTTAAAAGCTGCTTCTTAATTTAATCTAAGAAAGCCATGACTACACAGAAAATAGCCAACCATTATCACCACCCTTGGTACTGTTTTATGCATCATAATATCTTTCTCTCATGGGCTGAAGACAACCCCATTTTCAAGTTCTGCCAGATAACCCTTCAAAATTATTTAAAACAAAACAAACTCACTCCAATTACTTAAGTATGTATGCGTGTGTGTGTGTGTATACACATATTGCTGTATATATTTATGGTCACATATGAGTCATGGACAGTTTAAGAGCCCAGCCGATGGAGTTTTTAAATCTGCAGCAATCTTTCATCTGACTCCATCAGATGGAGTTGAACTTTTACTTTGTTATTAATTCTCTCCTCTTTAGAAGCCTTGTTGCCTACTACTACTGAATTTCCCCCAACTTCCACATTGCTTGCCCTTGGCATTGTTAACAGTCTATATTCTCACTATCTTTTGCTCTTTCAATGATTTTAAGGCTGAAGGGACTGTTAAATTGTCTGATCTGATCTCCTACATGACCCAGCCTGGAAAAGCTCACCCAGGTACTTTCACAATGGGCCCAGGGACTCACATTTAGCTAAAATATTATCCAATAAGCACCTTGCATAATCTGAGGACATCACAGGACAAAGAATTCACCACAGCTTTTTTGTGATAGTGTCCTTTGGGTGTCAGTATTTTAGAACTGAAAAGGAAGACTTACTTCCGTTTTGCTCTTTCCTACCTTCACTTTCTGTCAGCATTTTTTGATTTTTCTCCAACATTTTTGCATATTTGTAGTTTACACTTAATCTTCCTTCTTATACGCAACTACATGTAGTTCAGTGTAACAGGAAAATGTAAGATTTTCTGACTATACTGAAAATTCAAGAATGAGGAAGAAATCCCATTCTATGGTACTCTGTATTCAGAGAGGTCATTCTCATACCCTCTACCAGGGAACAACATATTAAGACATCCAGTTCTTTTATAAACAAGTATAAGATAAGTGATGAAATAAAGTTTGAGCCAGATAGGCACTCACCCAACTCCATGAATGATGTTGTTGAATATGGTTGAGCAAGAATGACTGGACAACTGTTCATTGATTTCCGCTAATAAAGACAGCTGGATTTTCAGCTATTGTAATTCAACATAGCACTGTAACCTTCAGGGGAAAAAAATTTCACCTGCTAATTCCTGATGGCACACTGATGAAGTTTAACCTCCCATTCCTTCCTCCTCAGGCATGTTTTTATTTCAAGGTGTTTAGAAAATACATTTAACAAAGACGTGAAATACTACACATAGGCAGAAATTGTCATCAGAAAAACATGAGGAGGAAAGCGCATAGCATCTCTACAGGAAGGGAGGTCAGGATTACAGTGAATATATTGAGCATGATTTCATGCATTTCTGTAGGGAAGCAAGCACCATACAGGCATTCAGAATGCACCCTTGTCCTCTGGAAGTCTGTGTACAGTGTTGCCTCACAAGATCTGAATAGACCAATTTAAAAGGACCCAGAAGATCAGCGAGATGAATCCAGTGAGTAAGAAAAGAATGAACTGAGGGTAGACTCAGAGGTAGAGAGGAGGAGGGACTTAGTGGTCTTCAGCAGGGCAAAGAGCTATTGCAGAATAAAAAGGAATAGTTTGTTCTACAGTTCCACAAAATAGGACAAAAAAGTAACAGTCTCTAAGTTACAGAAAGGAAAAGCCAGGTAAGACATTAGTGTAAAACCTGCTGAGGGTGAAGATGGAAAAGCATTGGCACAGATTGCCTGAAGAGGACACACATGTCCATCTCTGGAGGTTTTTAACAGGGTAGACAAACACTTGCCAGGGATGGTATGGGTGCAATGAATCCTGCCTCGGGCACAGGGATGGATTGATGACCCCTTTAGCCCTTTTCAGCTCCGTTGTATACATAACTGGAATCAAAAAAATCTAATAAGGTGGAGACATTGGAGGCAACTGCACTTACTCTCCCCAGTGAGTTCCAGATCACATTTGCTTGATTTTTCTAAGTCTGAAATACATTTGTTTGCTTGTATAGCAAAAATCTTTTATACAGATAACTTATAAAGCATTTCACATCATGGCAAATTACAGCTGTAAATGCAAATATCAGTAATATGTGGAGAAAGATTATAATATAGCCTCAAGGTATCATCTGGAGTCCTATCTGCTTAGCTTATTGACACAAGATGAGCTACTCTAAACTGCTATCTTAACTGCAAATTAAGCTGTGTTCTTTCTATTTGGATATCATTGCCATTCATTAAGATTCAAGAGCTGGAATTTTAAGTTCTGATTTTTTTTGATGGTTCATAGGGCAAACCACCAGAGCTGTCTTGCCACTGTGTCACTATTCCTAGTGAAAATTTTAAAACGAATGGGAAGATGCAAGAATTGATGAAGAGGAGGATGAACAAAAGACAAAAGCCATGCAAAATAGATGTTATTACTTAGAAAACACAGGAAGAGTGAGAACAAACTCATTCCAAGTGGCCAAGTTCATTTCTTCCCAGCCACAGACTGTAAAAGCCAATACAGCTCTACTGCAAATTGCAGTGTTGACACACAGCATCCAAAAACCTGTCCCACTCATTTTATCTGGAGTTACCCAAGAAATGCATTTAGCCTGTTGGTGGCAACCAGAAGTCATCGTATGGTGTCATGTGCCAGACAGCCACACTTTAAAATGTTTCATCAGTTTTGATTTTTGTCAGCAAGTTGAACTGGTGATGGCTGTGTGAGAAAGCAGAGAAAGCCATACAAAATAGCTGCCAGCATCAGGCAACAAATCAGCAGGACTAAAGACAAAGCCACAAGGCTGGTTTTATTGGTCTGAATATATAACATTGCTGTTTAGCAGCAGTAATGAGAATAATGGTGTGGTTTAACTGACAAACCATTAATTGGAAGTTTATGGTAGCCCTTAGTTCTCTATTCAAATCTAATCACAGTTGGTAGCTAGCATCATTTTTAACAGTTCAGCAGACTTGTTTTCTTGCACACACTAGTACTAGGGAGACCGTACCTAGCACATACTTTCCATACATTGTCCTGAAAACAGTTAAAATAGCATTCAACTGTATTCTCAATCCCAGACTATAGACCCAGACTCCGAACAAGTTGATAGTTCAATGGCTTCAAGTTGTGCCTTCACTTGTTACTTGGCACTCATTTGCATGATTTTATGCATGATGACAGGAACATGTAAAATATATCAGGATACAAATACTTCATTTAATGTTGAGCGTATAGGCTAAAACCAATATGGCTAAAGATGGAAACATACCATCATCACTGAGCTGATGTAAGAAAGGAGCCCCTTTTCCAAAGGACAAATACTAGCTACAAGAGCACTGGCTGTTAAATTCTCCCAGCATATATTACAAGAACTGAATAATACAATAATAAAAAAACCCACTCCTAATAAGCTATTCTTAAAGAAGCTGAGGCATTTATAACATCAAAGTTCTAAGTACGAGAGTGTTCACTTAAAGGAATCCTTGTGGAAGGGAAAACACTCCTTTCTGATTTCTGGCAATGCCTCATAGCAGAAAGCTGCAAATGAAAGGATTCATTTTTTAATAGGGCATTTATTGTTCCCCAAAAAGGCTTAGGTATTTAATAGAAAATCAAATTAAACCCAAGTACATTACCAAAGTAACCTAATTAACATAATTTATTTCATGTGCCAGGAAACAAGTAGGATCTCAGGTGTTCCTGTTCTATGATAAACAACTCAATTTAACCTACATATCTTTATATAAATCACCAATGTAAGAACACTCTAAAAGCAAAGAGAGATAGAATTTGTATGCTCTGATCTTTTGCTGTTTTGTTAAAATCTCTAACTAGCTCAGTTTTTGCACCTCATCTTTTATTATCATTAGATAAGCCCATTGTCATGTTTATCATACATGTTAGAATATTTTCTAAACTCTTCGCCTGGACTTGCCATACATGAAACAATAGTCCCCTCTTCTGGACTGAGGTGATGTTGCAGTTATTGCAGAGAAACCACTGCAGACTAGAATTCCTGTTACTGTTTACTGAGGGTTTGGGTTTTTTTCCTAATTAAACAACTCTACAGTAACAAGAAAAGCCTTAAGGTCTATACACAAAGAAGTCAAGTGCATAAAGAAAGAGAGGTGAAGAAATCAATGAAGTATTGAATTGTGGGGTTTTGCATTTGATTTCAGCTGAAAGCAGTGATAGCTACAACAGCTGTAAGGATATGTCACCATTTCAATAGTGAAACATGAATTCTCTGGAATGCACTGATTCCCAGACTCTCTGTTGTTTAAAAAAGCCTGTACAAATCACTAAATTGGAAGGAGGAGTTTATTTTAAACAAGTGTTTAATTCAACATCTTGTGCTTTTGGATCTGAGCATGGATTATATAAACAAAGCCTAGCTACAGACTAGATTAGAAATAACCACCCACTGAAAGAAGAAGCACTAGACAAAGGAAACTAACTTTTGTTCTCTCCCAGGTTGCAGACTTTTGTTTGCAAAAAGCAGCCAAGAAGAGTGAAGTATACAGTATGGAAGAGCTGAAACATCTGAGGACCCTGCAGCTGAAGACAAACGGCAGCTGCAGAGTCAATCTTCCAAACAGATGGTGCTGAAGTCCACTCCAGAACAACATATACAAGGGATTTCACACTGCAAGCCTTGCTTCACAGACCTCCACAACTCTTGCCTTGGCTGGCAAGGAGAGCCTGGGAAACTTGATGGCCTCCACAGAGGACTCCTAATGCCCTGAGAAAAGCACAGGACAAGAAGTTGTGAAAGGTGCTGCCATGGCAGTCATGCAGACTTGCCTCAGCCCGCTTTCCTCTGAGGGGTGACCCAGAGAAAGGCTCTCTGGCAAGGGGTGTCTCAGTGGAGATGCCAAGCAGCCAGACCTCAGGAGGGAGGCCAGCCAGGAGCCCATGGGCCTCGAGGTCAAGGCAGCCCCAGGGAGGGGAGAGTTTTCCACCCAGGGTGGGGCAGGGTCTCCAGTGGGGCTGGGGGGGGGTGAAGGAGCTCTGCTCCCTAAACGGCCCTTCTTCCCTCAGGCAGTGGGCAGTGAGGAGGGGCTTTAGGGTGCACAAACTTATAGGCTGGCCTCCTAAAGTGGTCTGGGGGATGCTGGGTCCCTGACCAGTCCCACCAGCAAGCCTGCAAAGGAGAAGGGGAGTCTGTCAAAACACCGCTCCTCTGCTGATGGCCATGCTGCCCCAGTGATGTCGGGGACAGTAAAAGGGCTGCTGCAGCAAAAACAACATCCCATCCACCTACACAGGAAGCCCATGCACACCCACTATTTTCCTTCTCTATCTCAGCCTTCTCCTCCTCCTTCCCTTTCCCCTTCTCCTTCCCCTTCTCCTTGCCCTTCCCCCACCCCATGGCCCCCACTTGCCCGTGGCCCAGGGAGGCAGGACCTCCTACCTGCTCTGAGCTGGTGCCTTTGGGTTGCACCAGGTACATGGACTGTTTACCCCTCCCGAGCAAAATGCCCTCAATCCTCCAGATGTGGTGCAAATGACAGCTGTGTCACAACTCAGGGAGCCTCTCCTGTGGCTTCAGTCACCACTTCTCACCCCCAAGGATGCTGCCTGGTACTCTTTCCCTGTGGAAGATTTGAGGAAAGCTTCCAGGCTAGGGGAGACAAGAGAGAGCCATGGGGTGCTGCAGGTGCCCAGCAGCAGCCCCTGTGCCCCATGCACACAGCAGCACCACTCATGTCCTGGAGAGCCACCTTCTTCCTGTGCTGCATGACCGGCTTCATCATCTGGTGGTCAGGCCATACAGCAGTGGAGGTGCCGGGCGGCACACAAGGGTGTGCAGCTCCTGCCTCTCCGTGGGGAGCAGCAGGAGCAGAGCCCTGCCTGCACTGCCTGCAGCAAGGCCTGGCCTCTGGCCATGTGCTATCCCTCCTGTGGCTGCTTGGGGCTGTGGACTGGCAGGCACGGCAGTGGCAATGGCATCACCCTGTTCTGACTTAAGCTATCCCATTGTGAATGCTGCCAACCCTCTTCTGACTGCAGCTGAGGTGCATGGGGGACAGGCCAGAGACATGGGTCTGGGTACCAAGAAGGCACTGTGCAGCCTTTGTCCCTGGCAGTCATGGCCCTGACAGGAGCCACACAGCTCTTCACCCCAGAGGCCACACCCTACCTCCTGGCCAAAGCTCCCATGCTGTGTCCCAGGAAGCTGACCTAGTGAGCTCACTTCAGCGCAGGGGCTCTGGGTCCCTCTGCTGTACCGCCAGCAAGCCTGCAAAGGAGAAGGGGAGGGCCATTCAACACTGCTCCTCTGCTAACATTCCCCAGGCTTTCTTGTGCTGCCCACACACCTCCTGCCTCCAAAATAACACCCCACTCCATGCAGGCAGTAAGCTTGTGCGCGCCCACAGCTCCTCCTTCTCCTGCTCCCCTCACCTCCCAGCCCATGCTCTTCCTCCCCAGCTTGCCCGCAGCCTAGGGAAGTTCCACCTCCTACCTGCTCCAGACTGGTGCCTTTGGTTTGCACCAAGTACACGGGCTGTGCACCCCCCACCCCCCAACAAAATGCCCTCGGTCCTCCAGATGTGGCGGGGGTGGGACGTGCATCACAGCTCAGGAGACCTCTCTGGCGGCTCCAGTCACCCCCTCCCGCCCACTCTGTGCCAGGCCTCACTGGTCTTCACAGCATGCAGAGCCCAGTTCTCCCCCAGTTCACCTAGCTGGTGAGGTACCTCCAGGTATCGTTGATGGGCTGCACAGGACTTGACAGCCAGCACATCCCCTTGGCCCAGTACTGGGGCCTGGTACCCAGGCTGTGCATATCGTGCCCCACCACACTTCCTCACCTCTGCCTGGGGCCTGGCCCATGGGCTTCAAGTCTCAATGCAGCACGGCAGTCACCCTTCCTGTGCCATACAGCCAGGCCTAAAGACATGGCAGGCTCTGGGCAGGACCTCACACAGGCAGGATGGCCATTGCTGGCCTTTACCCAGGACCAATGGCACCCACAGGCTGTGATGCTATGGCCACATCCCTGCACTTTCCACCCATGTCCACGTGGATGGCAAGGATCAGCTGCTGCAGAGCTCACTGCAGGAAAGGGCCTGTATTTGGACCACTTGACCAAAACATCCCTAAACAGAGGTTGCTCAAAACAGCCCATTAGGAAAGTGCCCTCTCTTTGAAATAAAAGTGCCACACTGAAAGGAAAGAGTGAGACTCTGTAGAGGTTCACATGGAACTGGGGAGAGCGAAAGCTGTAAATCCAACTCTAGAGCCTATAATCCAGCAAATCAGAGTCTTTGTTAAATATCAGAAAGTTTTATTCAAGACTCTGTGAACCCTGAATATTCACAGTGTATTAGAAAACTTGCCCAGAGTCCAGCCAGACTCCAGTATGTCCTTCTAGTGAGGCAGGCAGAAAAGACAGATACGCTTGTCTTCCATTTTTTCTGTGCTTGATTGGTTTATTAATTGGCTGCAAAAAAACACAGTGAACTTTACCAGGCAACTGGGTGGCAGCCAACCTTTTCTGCTCTGAGGTCTAAATGATACTGCTCCAAGAGATATACATACTCCCAGAATTAGTAACCCAATGTTTGCTGTTGGGATATGTGATAAAAAGCTCATCTCTACACGTACAAAGGAGACTAGGGCTACAACGGCCCTATGAGAGAAACAACTTCTGTAGCAACAGGGTCACCTTTAGCTTGCTGAAGGAACAGGGCTCAGTAGTTGGGATATTGAGCTGCTCCTTTCTTGTCTTTAATTAAAATGAAGAGCCAAACATGTCTGTCACAGTTGGCTTCCAATGGGGAGGGAAGCAGACGTTTGAGTCAGGTGTTTCCTTGTATGTCCATTTTATGAAAGGACCTCAGACACCTGTTCCATCACTGTAAGATGAACCAGGCTAGAGGCAATGATTTTGCTGCCTTCCAGTGAGCAGTGGAACGGAAACTCAGCTTTTCTTCATCCTGTATTACTGGCACTTCCACTGACTGCATCTGATTTTTATAGCAGCTTTGCTCAGGGTTTTTTTGACACGGTCTTCCTCATTTCCAGAGACTTGCAAATCTTCCCAAAAAATCATGACATCTCTCTGCCCAAAAGGTCCAGGGCCAAAAGCACTGTCACTGCCTGGGTATGAGCTGCTATGATTCACTTCCGTAGCCCTAAAAACAACTAAATTCCTTTTCACCCCTCTTCTCAGATGACGGGCAGGCATTCTCATTGGCCCCTCACTTTTTCAGGGTCTTCCACTTCCTTAAAAGAGAGCCCTGTATTTATCTTGAGCACTTCACCACCACCAAAAGCGGTTGTGGGCTTGTGGGCAGTCAAAATTTATGGCTGTAGAAAACTGTGTGACACACCTCAGATCAGAGTGTGTCCAAGCCTTAGGAACACCAGTGCATTCACAATCCATCCCTTGAATTTATTTTCAAGTAGTTTCAGCAGCAATGGAAAGTAAAATCAGTTCCTTATTTTTATCTCTCCATTAACGCTGCAACTTCCACCACTTTTCAGACACTGGCTGGGACAAAGCGTCTTTGCTCAGTGTCCTTGTTCATGAAAATAGTGCTTGAGCATAATTTCAAACCTTCCCAAAGAAGCTGCCTCACAAATCACAATGGGTGTATTAAACATTCTTTTTGTTAAAGGCTCAGATAAATTCACATTAAAAAATTCTTCAGGAACACCTTTGTGAAAATTGAAGAGAAGAATCCATGGTCCTAGCCCCTGGCAAAAAAAGCTTCCTGCAATGATCATGTTGAGTCAAAACTCTCCAGCCTTATGCACACATGCTAGACTTGCTGCTAAAATGTACCTAAACATTTTGCAACACAAGAAGATACACAGAAACTGACACAGAAATTAGGCTTTCCAGGCTGCATTAAGTCAAAGAAGTTGATGGGTTCTGTAAAGGCTATCAGTAAGGAGTAAGGTTTGATTCAAAACACATTACCTTCACATTTATGTGATTTTATGCTACAGACTAGCTCTCAGGTTTACACACCTGTGTTTTAAGTTCCTTAAACAAGTTTGCTCACATGTCCATTTGTGTACTGAGTCCTGCTGAGATACGGAATCAGTGCAAAGATTTGACTTTGGCATGTAAAACACAAAGACCTGAAGCTGAGCTAAGGTACTGCTGATATTTTCCCATACACCTTGCAAGGTCTGACCAAATATATCCATGTGAGTCAAGATGGTGAAAGTATAATACATAAAATTAAACACAAAGCAGAAGAGCTCTGTAGCCGGAAGCACAGTCACCCACTATAATCCAGAGGGAAGAATGTAACAGGCAACATTTAAAGCAGGTGAAGGCCCAAGCTCTCTCTTATTAAAAGGAAATAAAAATTGTACTGACTCAAGCCACCTCTAATGCCCTTCACCTGTGCCTTCCATATCTGATGGCTGAGTGCTGGGAAAGATGCAAAACACGGATCACTCCTTGTGCTGTTAAGACCTTTCCTCTGTGGATCCTCAGGGGTATTTGTGGTTGGAACAGAAGTTATTGGATGTGCAAATTTCTGATGAAGAAAAAACATATGAAAACAAGAGAGAAAATTGGAAAAGGAAACCATCTTGACCTATGCATACACTTATTTTAAGAACTCACTTAAACAGGTTATTGTGCATCATTTTGTTGCTAATGGGGGTTTGAAAAGAAGTGGGCATAGCGTTATTAGGTATGTTGTGACACTGGAAAATGAAATTCAGAAACTTTTCTCCTGTACTGCACAAGGAGCTTATTCAGGAGAGTTTTGTTTGCTGACAGAAGCAGCAACTGTCAGCAGCTCGGAGGAGAATGATTTTAAGTGTGCTAGCTCCAGCCATATGGCCTTGGTCCCAGCCTTGTGAGGGCCAACAAAAAGCGGTTTCCTGGGTACATGTGAGCCACTCAGGACCACTAGAAGGAAGTGACAAGTGATAAATAGAGGAGAGTACTGTCCACTACAGGGGTCAGAAGCCCCAAATCTGCTGACAACATTTATCATCTAGGGAGGTTTCCTGCTTGCCTGGGGCTCTTTTTAAGGATGCTGTGCAGAAGCTACAGAGACTCACCTGGCCCTCTGCTACACAGTGCTGCTTTTTCATGTATGTACCAAAGATACTGCCAGGGATGGTGTGAGAAGTATCAAGTGTAACTAGCAGGCTCCTGGGGCACTGCTTAAGGGCATGGGCACCCAAGTATTGGTTTTCTCCATTGTGCCCTAGGAGGACTCAACAGATGGTGTGGGTGAACCCTGTTCATAGGCTTTTGATTTCCACAAGCACGGTAGCCATGATGAGAATCTGAAGAGTTTATCATAGACCTAAAGAGAGTGAAAGCTGGCAGAGAAAAATGGGGACTTGTGGTGGATATCAGCTGTATACCAGTTTAAGGAGGACCAGAATAGGGAGGACCAGGTTAGGGAGTACTTCAACACCCTGAATATACACAAGTCCATGGGGCCAGATGGGTTGCACCCAAGCATACTGAGGGAGAAGGTGACATTACAAGGCCACCCTCAATGATCTTTGAAAGGTGATGATGACTGGAAAAGGTTGAAGATGACAGGCTCTCAGTCCTGTCTTCAAAACAGGCAAAGAGGAAGATGCAAGAACTACAGCCCAGTCAGCCTCATGCAGTCCTTCAGAAGATGGTGGAGAAAATCCTCCTGGAGAGCATTTCCAAAGGCATGAAGAGTCAGAAGGTGCTCAGGAGTGGTCAGCCTGAATTTCTGAAGGGGAAACTGAAAACTGTTTACAAAACAAATCCAAAGCTGTTGAACCTCCCCCTTAGTGACCTGCAGGATGGGACAGAGTGCACTGTCAAGCAAGTTTGCAGAGCACACAAAAATAGGAGGAATGGCGGGTGCAGCAGACGGTTGTGCTGCCCTTTGGGGGACCTCAACAGGAGAAATGCAGAACGGGGCAAGGAGGAATGTAATGAGGCTCAGCAAGGGCAACTGCACAGTCTTGCATCTGGGGAGGAGTAGTCCCATGCACCAGTATGCACTGGGGACTGCGCAGCTGGCAGGGAGCTTTGCTGAGAAGTTCCTTGGGGACCTGCTGGACAACAAGGTGAGCTTGAGCAAGCAATGCTGGCTCATTGCAAAAATGACTAACAGCACCCTGGGCTGTATTTAAAAGACTATTTCCAGTGGGTTGAGGGAATCACCCTTCCTCTCCCCTTAGTGCCAGTGAGGCCGCATGTGAAGGAGTCCTGAGTCCAGTTCTGGGCTACCCAGTATGAGCAAGTTGTGGACAGACTAGAGTGACTCCAGCACAGGCTCTGAGATCCTGCTCCAAAATGGTGCTGCAGTGTGCCCAAGAGGCAATTCCTGGCACTGGGACTTTGCTCCAACACCCCCTGCAGCTTGCAGCTGCCCCACTGCCAGGGACAGAGGCTAGCCAGGCCAGGGGCAACAAAAGTGACCTGCTGCTTCTCCCTGCAGGGCAAACGAGGGGGAGTCATCTCCATGCTCGCTTCTGCTCACAGCTCCTTGAGCACACCAAGGGTACAGACCCTCGGGGTGGAAAACAAAATTACAACTATTGCACAGGTTTGAGTGGAGTTTATTTTGCATTTGGCAGCTGCCCTGGATTAGAGGGTGAAGATACATTGTGTTGTAGCATTAAATCCAGCCGGCAAGTAACACTGCAGGGCTGTGTTTCGCTCTCTTTTTGTGGTTCAGCAGCCATAAACACAGGACAGCAAAGGTGCTAGAGGCTATTCCACTGCCTCCCACACCGACCTGCCCGCTGCTGCCTTTTCCTAGGCTTTGCTCAGAGCAGTGAGCCTGTGTCAGTACCAAAGGATGGACACAGTGCCCTGGGATGGGTCCCAGCCACCCTCCCCAGCACAAGGACCCTTACAAGACAGGGAAGTCAGGAGGTCACAGTGCCCTGATTGCATGGCTGGTGCACAAAGTTCCTAGCACAGACTTTCTCCAGCAATTTCTACCTTTTCTTCTTCCCTAACACTGGCCTAAAATATGTTTTACCCAGCAAAAGTTACATCCTGAATGCAGCCATGAACATTTCCATGCCCAAAGCTGTGACTGATCAACAAACCCCTACAGTGGAAGGAGGCTCAGAGAAGATGGGCACAGGCAATGCACTCATGATGCTTAGGGAAGAATACATGGAGTGACCACAGAAAGATGAACTTATCTCAATGGAAAAGGAACCCGGAAGGTGGCTTTTGGTTTAGATTAATTGCTGTATCAGTTGAGTGATCAACTGGTTGGGTAGGTGACCTGACTTAATCGAAAGGTCTGAATATCTTCCTGAGCCAGCCAGACCAGCATGGGGCTCAGCCCAACACAAAGCACAAAAACTGTGCAACCAACAAAACAAACTTTGAAGACAACTAGAGGCTTGAGCTGGCTTTAACCCACATATTTCTTCCCAGTGACTGCTGATACCCAGCATCATGACAGTGAGCATATAGAGACCAGTAATGGGAATTTCATTTGTATAGTGATCCAGCTGGATGTTGCAACTGCTATATTGTGCTTATATTGTGATTGCTACTTCACTCCGCTAAATCAAAATCTCATCTAACATCAAATGTCTTATGTAAATAAGTACATTTAATGATAACACATTGAACCCTCCTGTCGTGGTTTCAGGTCAGCTCAGTCGGTAACAAAGCACCACGAAGCCGCTCGCTCACCCCCCACCCCCTCACCTGGCCACGTTGGGATGAGGAGAAAATACAAAGGCAGGCTTGTGGGTCGAGACAAGGACTGGGAGGGATCAATCCCCACTTATGGTCACGGGCAAAAGACAGGCTCAACTTGGGAAAAAAACAAAATCAATTTAATTTACTACAAATCAAAACAAAAACAAAACACAAGGGTATTAGGAAGGGAAACCGAACATCAGAACAACCTCCCCCCACCCCTCCCGCCTTCCCAGCTCAGTTCCACTCCCGATGATTTCTACCTCCTCCCCCCGGCGGCGCAGGGGAATAGGGGATGGGGGTTGAGTCAGCTCGCCACACATCATCGTTGCCGCTTCTTTCTTCAGGGGGAAGATTCCTCTCGTTCCCTGCTCCAACGTGGTTCCTTTCCGCGGGCTGCAGTTCCTCACAAACT
>VYZV01016344.1:204077-260882 GCA_013401275.1 Pandion haliaetus
GCCTAGAGGCGGGTCCAACATTTTGGCGGGCGGGTCCGACATTTTGGCGCGCGGGTCCGACATTTTGGGGCGGCGAATTCTTCCAGCAACTTCTTAAAGGGACCGCCTCTGGAGCCCCCCTCCCCTGCCACCAAGGAAAACCGCGCCACACAAACCCGTAACACCTCCTCATATGGGCTCTCTAAAAGAGCCTGGTCAGAGTGTATTGGACAAGAGAAGCACTGGGACTGCAAGGCAGCACGGTCAGGAAACCCCTCACTACATGGTATGCACCTCCAGGGGGGCTCGGTTTACACAAGACAACATACACAGCAGTGTTATGCAGAATGGTTTGAAGTGGCCACCCCTTTGTAGCATCAAGGGCAGGTGGGAAAGATGTGAGAAGACAGGCCCATGTGCTTAAGACTATGTACAACCTGCCTGCTTATGTAAGGCCACAACTTCATGCAACCAAGAGACAGCAGGTGATACTCCTTTTTGACTTTGATTCAGCTTAATTTTTAGTCACTTCAACAATACAATGACAATAAGAAACCAACAACCTTGCATGTATCAAAAAGTAAAACTCTAAATATATTTATTATTCAGTTACATTTGCTTTTCATTGCACGAATTTTTTTTTTTATCCCCATGTTTTACAGTTTTCTACAAAGCTGTTAGGAGTTTTAGAAACTGTTAAGATGATTACTTAGGTCTACTTAGGCACAGTTCATTAATGCATAACCCCATTTCCTCCACTTTTCTTCTCTGTGTGAAAGATTTATGGTTGCATTCAAGCTCCAAATTCAAATGCATTTCACAGTCTATGCTTTTACGGGCATACTGTCTAAAAAAGAACTTTTGATTAAATAGTGTCGCCTTATCAAATGTTGCCAGCAAAGCCTAAATGAAAGCAACTTCTTTTCCAGAAATGCTGAAATCAACACAACCCTAAGATAAGAACCATGGTGGTCAACCATTTTCTATGCTAACAGTCACAGAATAACAAAGAAACAGTCCTCAAGAGGATTTAAAAATCCTCTGGAAAAATTACGTTAACTTGGAAATAATTTAAATAATTTATTCTGTATGAAAAATAAGCAAAAAAAAAAATTCCAGCAAATAAAACACATATGGTGACAAGGAAAGTGTTGTATCCCCTGGACTGCTGAGGCTGTGTCAAGTGCTCTCCCTTCTGACAATGATAGCATGAAAACCAGAGTGTCATACCCCTGGGGCTACACTCTGTGAAAATGGCTTTGAAGTTTGAAGCTGTCAGGCCTGTTTGACATGGCTGAAAAACTGTGAACTTCTCAATTTCTTACATAGCTCTTCTCTTTGGTGAGAAAGCCTGACCACTTCCGGTGTAAGATTCATGTGTTTGGATTAAAGCTCTGTATCTGGGGTGAGCTGCTTTTGCATGTAACTGCATACTGCAGGGTGTTCCCAGGGCACAGGAAAGGCCATTCTAGAGGATCTGAAATGAGCTGAAGCTTGTTTCAACAACTTTGTTACTAATATATTATTTTTTACAAAAAGAGTAGTCTTAAACAAGTGACTGATGCCAAAGGACTCTTCCTGAAGAACATGAACAACTGCCCCCTCTCTGTAATGCTGCAGAAAAAAACAGTGATATTTGACTTTTTAGCACCCGCATCTGTTGTTGCTGTTTAGAAATTAATGAAATATTTTTGAAAGCTGGGTGGTCTTTGCAGCAGAGCAAAAGGGATGCCAAGTCTTTGTGTGATTCTCATATAAGAGTATTCAGTGCCCGTGAGCTCCCTGCTGGCTATTGCTTTCAAGGATAACCAGAAGGGCATCTCACATGAGCACAGGCAGTGCACAGCCTTTAGTACCCTTGCTAAGGAGTCCTGTTTGTGGCTATAGAGACTTGTTTTCTTTCTTTTTTTTTTTTTTTAACTTTGGGAAATCATTAGGCTTCAGGGAACTAGCAGGGCACAGTATTCATTCCTACGTGTGTCACAACAGAAGTGCACAGGTACAGGTTAAACAGCGGTTGCTTGCTCTCCTTGGGTTTAAGATGTCTCCATAAGCTCTGCATTTGGGGCAAGGAAAAACATTCCCCCTCTGGTGCTGCTGCTGCTATACTCAGACCCCAGGGCAACTGACAGCATGCTCTTTTGCCCCGCACTGTGGGAACAAATGAGAGGAGACCCCCAGGCACCCACAAGGCAGGCAGCCCAGCTCAGCTCTGCACATTGTGGACAGATGGCATAAAGTTAGTCACAGGTGCCAGCCCTGAAACCAGGGACAGGACCGGCATCCTGCTACTGCTCCTGTCCAAAGGGCTGTGCAAAGGGCTGGTGAAGGCAGTGAGCTAGAGAGCTGGTGCTGAAGGGCACAGACGAGTGTGGCTGCAGCGCCTGGGGAGACAGGGCAGCCCTGGAGAATGCAGGGGGCTGGGCAACACAGCTGGGAAGAGGGAGCCTGCAGCTGTAGGTGGCTGCAGGCATGGGACAAGGTGCTGGCACCTGGGAGTTAAGGAAGCAACAGCTGTGGGCACAAGGACAAGCAATAGTCCAGCAACTGGGGAGGGCTGTTCATAACCAGCCATGGTCCTATAATCCCCGTGGTTGACAGCACACTTCTAGCACCATTGACGAAAGGTATGCTGTGGGTTGGGGGTCCAACTCTCCCCTTGTCCTTTTAATCCCTCTTGTCAAACCCCCCACTGCCAACACTGTGCAGCTTTAAATGTTGTCCTTATTTGTCTGATAAGCACCACAGGACCACGTCCCCCAGTTGACTGGCTGGTCTTTGGCAGAAGGAGGGAACAAAGGCCACTGACTCAAAGGACCCAGAGACCTCTGCTGCACCTACAGCTTCTCTGGTGAGAACCAGGCCACACCACCACCCCTTTAAAGTAGGACCCCCAAACACCAACTCTGCTTTACCTATCACAAAAGCGCTGGCCCTTGGCAGTCCCAGTGCAGCCTCCCAGTCAGAGTGGGACTATCCCCTGCACCAGGTCAGGGCAGACACAGTTTTGCCTAGCCACCCAGCTGCAGGGCTGAGCCATGAGGCAAGAGGGGTACATGAGGATCACTTTTGGGCTTAGAGGTGCCTCCAAAGCTCAGCTGCAGAGTGGTCTCCTAGGGCAGGAGAACAGCAGCCACACTGCTGGGTCCAGGAGTGGGAAAAGAAGGTGGCAGCTACCTTCAGTTTCCCATTATCATGTCATGTGGAGAGGCAGCAAAACAGGTTGTTACTAGAGCTTAACAGGTGGTTTCTCCAGGACCAGAAGAGCAAGATTTTCCAAAGTCTCTCATGAGCAGTAACACATGAGCTTCTGACGTAAGTGAGCGGGCAAGCAAGGGGAGCCTGGAGAAGTGCAGCAAGTTCATCAATAACTGTCTGGTGGTGATTAGGGAAATGTGACCACCACAAGCTAGGGACGTCCACGCTGCCTGAAGCATCAATTTTTCCCCCAGCAAGAAACCTAGGAGGAGTTATCCGCAGAACTGAAGTCTGCTCCAGTTGCTGGGGGTGCAAAGAGCTGCAGCCCACACCCTCAGTAACTGCCTGTGTCTATGCAGAGGTTTTTGAGCTCCAGCTCCAGCTGTTTAATTTGAACATCTCTCTGGTTTACCAGCTCACGTAGTCTACGGATTTCTTCCTGTTGCCGGTAAAACATCTGCAAAAGCTGTAAGAAAAGTCATATTTTACTTCCTTTATACTAAGAAAACTCAGACTTAACATGTCAAATGCCACCAGTCCTGTCACATCAATTCTGAGAGAAACAGCATCTAAGGAGAAGGCCTTTAGCCAACAGAATGAACATCAGCAGTGCTGCTGCTGTCCATTAGCCTGGGCTACTAGTGTGGGTGTTTCTCACCACCATTTAGTAATGCTACATCTGCTTAATTCAATGAAAGAGATCAGAAAAAATAACCTTTATACCACTGATCACTCAAAGAGAGCCTAGACACAGAGTGTATTTGGAGTCTAAATTCCTGGATCTGCCACATCTCTTAC
The DNA here is from genome assembly GCA_013401275.1 of Pandion haliaetus. Taxonomy (NCBI): domain Eukaryota; kingdom Metazoa; phylum Chordata; class Aves; order Accipitriformes; family Pandionidae; genus Pandion; species Pandion haliaetus. The sequence continues at coordinate 208,053 of VYZV01016344.1, forward strand.
TCTGGCCTTGGGCAAGTTGTTTTACTTCTCCCTTTTTCCTGTTGTTCATGCTCTGTCCTCTCCAGTTGGGACTTGCACGGCCTTTCACTGTGCACACAACAAAGCACCCAGCTCTGCAAGGGCTGCTTCTGTAACCTTGGGGCGCCAGCTCAGAAATGTGCAGAAGAATATCCTTTTCACACCACAGGGAAATTCAAGTGTGGAAATTCTACCCATCAAGCTGCAGGTGCTAAAATCTTGCAGAGCCAAAAAGGGGACCTGCGCACAGCTATGGGAAGGAAATCCTTCCAGGGTTCCTAAAAGCAAACAAGCTGCATGTAGTCAAAAATGTCCCTGAGCTGCCAGTGATGGGTGGCTTGCAAATCACCACAGAGATCTACCACTGTACAAGGTTTGGTTACTATGCAGGGAGGGAGATGGCTGAAGACAGATCATGGAGCTGCCAGGACTTTTTCTGGAGCCATTCCCAGGAGCAGGCTGCAACCAGCAGCCAGCCTCAATGGCACTGCACTGCCAAGTTGTCCCCCAGCAGTAAGCTGCCAAGGCAAGGGCAGAGCCAGCCCCTTTCCCATGTCAGGGTCCACAATACAGTCAGGCACTTAAGACTACATGGTTGCGTCATGGGCCAAGGGAGCAGGGTACCCTGACTCCTTCCACAGGTGTCCCCGCTGCCTCACTGGGCTCTCTGAGTGCAAATCTCATAGAAGGGTTACACTGCATAAAGCCCCTTCCCTTCTCCAGAACCTGGAGGTCACAGGCAGGCCTGTACCACAAGAATGTCTACGAAGTGGGAATACTAATTGCTCCCTCCTTTCCAGACCCCCTCAGCTGGGGTGCTGTTAGGCCACATTTCTACTTCCCATGTGGCAGCCAGGGTGTGCAGAACTTCTGCCCCCACAATGAACGAAAAGCCTGCACTGGCCCAGGTCTGCAAAATAAATCCTCCCTGGATTCTGTCACCTTCTGAACAGCACTCCTTTGCCAGCGACTTTCGGCTTCCCCCCACAGCCCCAACCCTTCACCCCAGACATTCATACCTCATTTTCAGTTTTTGGTGGAGGACACTCAGATACATCAAAGCCATTGGAGAGGTGCATTTTTTCATTTTTCAGTAATTTCTTCTCCACTTTCATCTGGTTTCTGCTGTCTTTGATCTCACTTCGCTTCTGCACGCCCTCCGGTAGCAACCTTCCTCCCTGACCCTGGTGCTGGCTCGGGTCAGTAGTTTTCATGAGTGACTCTGACTCAAGAAACTGCGGTAAGGAATTCACAGCTCCAGAGCCTGGTCTCAAGGATACCAAGAGAGGCCCTAGGGAGGGAGACAGGTGATGGGTTAGCACTCACAAACCACACCCAGAAATCAGCTGTAAGCAATTCATTCAAACAACCTGCAGGGATAAAGATGGAGGCACTTGAGTGGAGCAGCTTCCAGAGTTCACAGCTGTGAATATTTTAGCCACCAAAATATTTTAGCTTACAGCTGTATTGGTTATGTCTTTCCTATTCCTCTCATCCTCTTTCTCTGGCACTTAACAGGCCAGAGAGCCAGCAGCAGCTTACCCAAGCCCTGGGGAGCTGAAGGGCTGGGGAGCTCTCCATGTGCTGACCTTTATTAAATCCGTTCAGCCACTCTTGTGCTGTCAGTGCTGGCTGGGTTCCTGTGGTCAGGGGGTAGATGTCTTCCTGGTATGACTCCGACTGCAAGCAAACAAAAGTCCAGAGTCACTATGTCAGTCAGGTTTTGGTTTAGAGGCACCATACTGGATTGTGGTGGAGAAAGAAGTTTGTTCCACCTCAGCACAGGGAGTGTCACAAGCACTCACCAGCATGGACATAAAATCTTCTCACCTGCCCTGAGCCTCTCTCCTCCTCACCCCAAATCAGAAGAATTGCATCTGAAGGCCTATTTTAACTCCTGCCAGTAAGGTCTTTACGCATCCAGACAACAGGCTGGGGTAGACTGGTGACACAGGCTAACCCAATTCTCATGAACTCAGCATTCCTGAGGATGAAGAAGTGGATACAAAGAATGGACACAAGTCGCAAATCATCAGCTGATAATCAGCTGGCAGAAATTGGCCAAGGAGATAACGCTGCAGGAACATGCCTGATTGAGAGTTGCAATGAGCATTAGCTCTGCTGCCTCTCTGAATTTAAGGCACTCGTACCTTCCAATGCTTGTGGAAGTACAGGGCACAGTGCTGACACTTCCGATGTACCTTTGCTCACATGGTCACATGGGAGCTACCTTGGCTAGCTACAGATTCATGACCTGCGTCATTCTTTAGCCACACCAGCTCTGAGACTTATTTCTACATCACTCTCAGTGCAATGGGTTGTGTCTTACATGCTGCAGAAGAACTGTCTGTAACACAACTGCACCCCCTGGGTAGAGACCTGGGAACCCATCGTTCCCTTTTTCCCAGGGTGCTTCCACAAGGAGATTTTCGTGTCAACCACCATCATCCCCAACGCCTCTCTTTCTTTGGTCATTATGTCAAACAGATGCCACCAACTGAGGAAGTTTACAGCCAGCCAGCTAGTTGACCTGACAGTCAGAGAGACCCCTTGCTGCACAAAAGCAGAGCAGATCAGTGAGCATGTCCAAGAAAGTTAAGATTACATAGAGACCTAATTCTTGAGTTACCCAGCCAGGGTTTGTTGGCAGGGCTGCCCTACAAACTGACCAGCTTTGTCCCTCAGACCAGGAGAGAGAAAATCCCTTTTTCTACCTACTCTCCTGCCCCCAAGAGTCACAGAGAGGAGGCAATGCCCTCTTTTTCACTGGTATTTGTCCCAGACATGAACATTACTTGAGGTTAACTTACCCGTCGAGGCACAATCATGGAGATGGGCTCAATCAGGCTTTTAGTTGGGATCAGTTTGTAGAAACGGAAAATCTCACAAGCTGACACTTCAAGGCCTCTCTTTGGCATCATTCCTGGTGGCATAGCATGAAACAAACAGGGTATAAATCTCCCTAGGAAAGTTAATGTCATCCACCATGGAAAAAGGGTCACCAGACAGCAAAAGGAGTCACAGCATCAGCTCCACAGCAGCATGGTCTGAAATCTGCACCCAAAACTGGCTCAGTGGCACAAATGGCAAGACTAAAGATTTTTTTTTCTGTCAGACCACAGAGTTACACACAGGGTCTATGGTTTTCATGCTAAGCATCCTGTTTCTTATTCATTCTCATGAGCTGCAAATAGAGTGATCAGGACTGAGCAGAACTAGCAGGTGGTGCCACAGGATTCGACTATCAGGATCACCAGGAAGGGATTTCAGGACACCTAAACAACAGCAGAATAGCTATATGGGTCAGGATGAAAGCCCTTCCAGCCCTGTATCTCCCCGCAACATTGTCCCAAAGCAGAATGCAGTATGAGAAGGGTGTGAACATCTACTCTGTCATATAGCACTATTCGTGTTTTAGGGACTGGCTAAGCCACACAAGGTCTCTAAGAACCTGGTAAGATCAGTGAACTTCTCTCCCATGAGCTTGCACACTCCAAAGCCTACAACCGTGTCAATTCCCTTAACAAAAGAGATTGCCTCTCCTTGTAGACCTTGCTTCATGGCGTCCTACAGAAGCTTTGTTTTCTACTAATACCAAATGACTTTATTAAACAGTAGATTCTACTTGAAGGACTGTTGCTCTTTACATTATGCATTCATCTAAATGCAAATATAAACTCCACTCCTCTACATTGTATTTTGTTTTGGCATTATTGGGAAAGAAGCTTTTGTGCAATAACCTTAGCAGTATGTTTGATCAGCAGAACAGATCAGGTTAGAGAAGTAGATTTGATTCACTCAAGACTTTTAAAAGCACTTGCACATTTCCTTTTCATGGAATGTTCTTCAAAGAGACTATGACGACATAAAATCAGGATGCTGTACATTGAAAGGATTATAAAAGCTGAATAACAAAGAGATCTTCCAGTTGAGTTTTAAATAATTTATTCCTTTCCAATAACAGTTTTTTGAAGGAGACCTGCAGGCACAAAAAACAGTGCTGCTAAATATCTGTACCAATGTCCAAGAATGGGAGCGTCCACATGTAGTGTGGAGGGGTGGCAAATTGTCCTAAAAACATGTTAGTCTGTAGAGGAATATGGCTTACAGAGTAGACTGGAGAAGGTTCATCAAAGGGCTACCAAGAGGGTCTGAGGGCTGAAAGCTAAATTCTGTAGCATGACTGAGTTAAACAGTGGGTAGTATGCAGACAGGTTAATAAGCAAGGGTCTCCAATGGAGGAGAGGTGACCTAATCACAGCAGGTCTATCTTTGAATGGGAAATGCCAGTACAGAAGGCAGGCAAGTGATAAGAGTGAAGGCATTAAGATGTGGAGTACCCATTACCAGAGAAATCCCAGAGTGGAAACAATGTCAACAGAGTTCAATGCCAAAAATCTTGGAGCAGATTCACAAAAGCCAAGGAGTATCCTCCACCTTTAAATCCAGACTATCATCCCTTCCATCTTGACCAGGTATGTGAAAGGGGATGCAGCAGCAACTGGTAAAGCTGCTTGGCCCATGCTCTGCTGGTCAGAAGGGACCCCTCCAAGCTGTGACCCTGTAACACCTGTGATATATAAGTGACCTGGGCCAAGCCGACTGTTGTGCAGCTGTAAACCTGGGTAGAGACTGGAATCTGACCCACTCTCTTTTCTGAATTATATTTTGGATAGTCCTGGACTCTGACAGCCTCTAAAACAAAGAAGCCACCATCCTGTTGCAATGTTAGACATATGCTGCCACTCACCAATTCCCTTCTGTGGTAAATGAGAACGATATTCCATCAGGTAGTTCAGGTATGGTTTCTCAGGGCTTATCTCATAGTACCGTATATTTCCATCACCCTAAAGGCAAAGAAAATGAACATAAGCCAAGTTCTGCTGCTCAGCATGAGGTTCTGAGAAGGATGCCTGGCCCCAGAAGCCATGCATGGTCAAGAATGAACCAAATATTTACCACCAAATTCCTATGTGGGAAAGTTAGGGCTCTGCAGTGTACCTCCCCACAGTAAACATGGTACATCTGCAGTGGAAAATGTGGCCTGACGCTGCAGCACCCTCAGGCCCCATCCCATCAGCCCATATCCTTAGGTTAATGTGCTTCAACCTTTGACTTTAACCTTTTACTTCAGCCTGACGCAACACAGGCTGGCAGAAGAATCAGACAGGCCAGCATTTGCTGACATGGAAAGCACTTACCTTTCCCACCACATAAAGCATGCGTGTGTCTGAGTCATAGAAGGGAAACAGGAGTCCTGAGGAACCATCCAGATCCTCCTCCAGTAAAGGCACAGACAGGTCATTCTGGGCAGGACACAGGGAAAACAAGACAGCTGCAATCATCTGTCAGTCACCTCAGGTCAGAGACACCTTACCTGAACCCCACCTGGCAGTGGCATGTGAGAGCAGCTCTATAAGGATCCTAGGCCATGGCCAGCTGCCCTGAGCAGAGGGCCACACACAGACTTTGTCAAAGCTCTGTGGGTGGGAAATAGGTGCTCTGTCCCCAGCTCTTGACTGAGTGCAGCACCTCAGGACATCAGTTCCTACCACTAGAACATCTCAGGCACCTGACGATATTTCAGGGGTAGGTACGATAGGAAACACTTCCTGCCTCTACGTGGGCCACCAGACTCTGGGAGATGGAGGGGCCTTCAGGGCATGTCTGCATCACACAGTGAATTATTTGTGTTCCCTCACTACATCTAGACAAGGCAATACCTCCACAATAGTGCACCACCCACCACAAGAACAGTCTACATCAGCCAAGCAGTCTCCACACTGCACGGTGGGAAGATGCCCATTGCAAGGGCAAAAGAACCCATCAGCCTATTGCAAGTAAGCCATGTAGGAGGACACCACTCCATACACAAAGCTGGCATGTCTTACACAAAGCTGGCATGTCTTATACAAAGCTAACCCTGCACTGCTGAAGGGAGCAATGTTGAGAAGACCAATGGGGCAGAGTATGGTGTCCCATGGCTGCCATTGTGGCTATTGTCACATAGTATGTATTTAGCATAGGGTTAATACATACTTTGTCTTGCAGAACTGCCCAGCTGCAGGCTCCAGAAAATCAGAGCTTCTGTTTAGATGCAATGATGACATGGGTCAACATGGACCTCAGAAACACACCTGCTGGGCAGGTCCTGTGTCAATGCCTGTCCCTAAGGATGCTGCACATACCTGGCCTCACAGGCCTTCCTGCTGTGCTCTTAAACTAAGTGTGGCCAGCTTCTCTAGCCGTTCTGAAGGCAGCAAAACCTTAATATGAGACCCATGGTGTGTCAGAGTACTGCTCAGCTTTATGGAAAGCCTTCAGACAGCAGCAGTGCTTTGCCTCTCACATATGCAAAGAAGCTATGTCCAAACATAGCCAAATGACAAATAATATACCTGGTCTACCAGCTTTGCCTGGTACAAAGGGTAAAAGCACAACAAAGAAGCAAAATATTGTGCTGCAAGTTGGTTGACGCAGAGAGACAAAGTGAGATGCTGACAAAGGGAAACCATCTCAGTGCATATGAAAGGTGTAGAGGAGAGCAGGGTTTCATAAGGCTAGCAGCTGTCATGATAGGAGATCGTGTCTTGGAAGTGACCAATAAGTGCTACCTCAATACTCTACTGGTAGGAACCATCAGAAATCAAAAACACCCCACATCTTTTTCTCCATTGAGGGCTTCACTGGAGTAGACTGTGTCTAGAGCTCATTTCTCTTTCCAGTGCCAATAACAATTTGCCAGTAAGACCAGTAAGAGCTGCTTTTAAGTCAGAACTACAGTGACCACCCAAAGGTCCTTTGAAGGATTTCTTCCTGTAGGGGGCACAGCATTCTCTTTGTTCCAGTGGATTTCTACGCTGAAAGCTTTGAGACCTTCTTCAGAAACTCAAACTCGGTTAACGGTGTCATAGCAGTAAGACCTATCACCCATTAAGAATGTGACAGATCACTTCTGAATTACTGTTAGAAACAATTCTTGGATATTTGGCAAGTGGGAAACTTAAAGTGACAGCAAAGAGAGAAAACTGAAGCTGGTATAGTTATGACTGCTGGTCCAACTCACTTGATCCCATAATGCAATTTGCCTATTATTCCACCGAGATGTTCCAGTAGAGAACAGCTTTTTCACGTTTCCAAGGAACAAGACTTTATTGACTCTGTGAGACTTGTAGCTCGCTTCCTATAGGAAGAGAAAGGACACTGCGTGAGTAAGAGACAGAACCTGTTGCATAGCTACATTGCATGTTACATGAGACCTCTGATTCAGTCACATCTAAAAGATCTGCTCAGCCTGGCTGAACTACAGTGAGCAGGATTTCATGGGGATCCAAGAAAGGTGGCCTAAACTCTTCAGGAGTATTCCCAAAAGCCCAATCAATTAGCCGTAGGCAGGACTTCCTGTGTACACAAATCTGTGCAAACACCTATGAAACAGTCAGGTTCACCTTACCAACAGATACAAAGTACAGGCAACAAGAACAATCCTAGCAGTGGGACCAATGTATGCTTGCATCCACCTGCCCATTGGATCCCTACAAGCCCTCCCAAGGCATCCCACAGAGGACTGCAAGAGGGAGCTATGAAAACAGTGTACTTCAAAAAGGGTCTCAGGGAGCAAGGAGCATGGTAGCCAGATGCAGAAACCCTGTTTTCTACAATGACAGCAAGTGTTCCATGAAAAGTAGAAGGCAATCGCACCACCTGGTGCCCTGAGCAACGTGGGGCACAGATGCATCTTCCTTAATGGCAATGAATCTACCCAGAAGAGGAAACATTCCAAGGGGTATGGTCAGCTGGACCACAAACCTCTGAACCCAACCTACTTGTAGGACCGTTCCTGCACGAGGGTCTATCAGACGTATCTTTCTGTCCCTACAGGCTGTGGCAAGGAGACTGCCATCTGTGTTGAACGACATGGAGAGGACCACATCTTTGTGAGCGTCGAGGATCTTCACTGGGCTTGAGATGACAGCCTCCTTAGTGTCAAGGTTCCAGATCATTATCTGGAGCAAAAGAACACAAAAATCAGCCCTTTGCTGCCTGAACAGCTGGGGACTTTGTGTACTCTATTCACTTCTTCCTCTCTTCTCTAAATGTATAGGTCTTACCATCATAAGTGGTTGTTCCCCAGCATTTAAAATAATTCCTTGTACTTATAGCAATGTATCAGGGACACAGCATCTGCTCAGAATGTCCAATATTCTAATTTCCTTTGCAACCACATTTTATACATAAAAATGGCCAGCATGCTTGCACTGGCACAAGAATGAAGCCAAACAAAAGTGCATGGCATTGCATATTGTATCCAATCCAGTAAAGGAGAAGGGCAAAGTAGACTGAAGTTCATCAGAAGACTGGAAAATTAGCAAGTCCTTTTGAACTTGTAGCAAAGTCCTTTGGGGTCACCATGGAATATAGTCCTGAAGAAGGCTTCTGAACTCCTTAGTATTATCTTACAGCGTGAAATTAAAACAAATTTCAGCACACCCTGCCAAACAGCATGTGCCCAGAGGAGAGGTCCACAGAAAACAGACCCACCTTGTAGTCATAGCCGGAGCTGAAGAGGATGTTATTAGCAGTGGGATGCCATTCAATGAGGTCCACTTTTCGAACATGCCCAAGAAGTTCCTTCTTCGGATTGGTAATGTTTCTTGTTAGCAAGTGCTTGGGGATGTCCCAGATTTTAACCTGAATGGCAGAGGACGGGTCTTTGTGAGATTCCTAAGTAAGGAGCTAATTTGGAACTTACCAATAACTATTATTCCCTTGGTATTATTATTTCCTTGGTAGTGAATAGTGAATAAAGCTCCTGGCTTTACTGAATGCCAGTCCTTTAAATTAGTATTTTTACCTTTCTGTGGGCCTGAAGACTCCTCTTTACCCTCTATCTTTAGCCAATAGTTCTACCAGTTTGTCTTCTCTTGGCAATCCAACCCTTACACCTGGCCAAGCTGTCAGCACAATTAGGAAAAGTTATTCCCAAGGGGAAGAAGTAAACCACAGATCTTGCAGACCTTGCCTCCTAACAAACTTTGAGCAGGAACAAGCAAATCTGAAATAACTTCAGCAAAGAGTCCCAGAAGACATTATAGCAGTGACTGATCCAAGCAGACATCCACGCAACACTACCTGGTAAAAGAACTGAAAACCCCCCTAGTCAGACCACAGCTGTAGTACTGTTTGTCCCATAGAAACCTGCACCAGTGCTGAACACTTTGCAAACGATACAGCCATTTGTCAAAGTAAAGAGAAGCCCACCCAGGTGGCCACACAGCAGATGTCCTGAGCAGAGAGACTGGGCAGCACTCAACTCTGAGAGTGTGCTGTCTCATAACAGGTCTACCTGAGTTCTTCTAGAAGGATGCTGCATGAAGACAAAAATCCTCTGTCCTCCTGGGGTGAAAGAAGACAATAGAGGAAACCTGTAAAAGGGGCTGAATCTATGCAGATAAAATGAAAGACTCTTTCTCACACTAACCTTAGAAGCACAAGTATTTAGGATGTAAACAGATGATTAACTCTTTGGCTTGATGAAAATTACTATGCTTGTCATTTTTCTAGGACTTAGCCTGAAGCGAAAGGGAAATGCTCTTTGAAGCAGATAGTTCATGGAAATTAGCCACACCCACCCAAGTCTCCCACTGTTCGGCTGATGAGGATCACACCTTTCAAAGCCAAACAAGGAGAGGCACAAATTCTGGGCCCTGCTGGGACGGATCATGAGCACCCTTCTCAACAGTGTTTATCCTACTGAGGAATCAGGCCCATCAGAAACCTAAGGACGTTGGGGTCCAGTAGCCTCCACATGAACTTCTACAGCTGTAAGAGAAAGCATCACACTCTACAGCTTCAACAGCTATCACTAAAGGAATGGGGCTGAGAGAGTAGGAAAGGGAAAAATAGGTTGTGCTCATGCTAAGAAAAACTGCCTAGAATGAACCCTTCACTCCCCATGCTATGAAATGGTTGGTGGTAAAAGCAGGGAAAAGCCTCTGGTGGGAAACTCAGGATGCACTAAATGGCAGAAATTGCCAGTGCTTAGCGTGCAGAAGAAGCAGGTCTTGGGGCCAGACCTGCCAGGCCAAGCAGGAACAATCCATGAGCCTTCTACCCTGCTGCGTCTTGAAGAAAAACTGACAAAGCAAAGTAAAAGGCACAGAGTTGCCCGTCTAAACATAGGGGAGAAGATCTTCAGCGAGCTGAATTCATACATGCCTGATGATTTGCCAAAAGGAACAGAAGGGTTAAGAGGATAAGTCCTCTCCCCAGACTGTTTAAACTCTCAGCCCCTGGCCACTTGCCTTGCCCTCTCAGTGAACAGCAGTGAGAACTGGAAAGGGCACTGCGTGTTCACAGAGACTATCCATTCCCTCCCATGCCCAGAAGTACCACTCTACACGTTTCAGCTACACGCCACAAAAGATAGCCACGGTACCACCAAGGCAAGCTGCAGAAAGCCTGGTTAATGTCCAAGAAACCTCTAAGAAATGTGGATGATGGGAAATTTCCACCATCTTCACAGAACCTTTTGGCCTCCTCAAAAGTTCCAGGGAGACCCAGCCCCAGTAAGAGCAATCAGATGCATCCTAGCATACAAGCCAGAACAGTGGCTTATGCTACTGCTTAGAAATGGCAGAGAGCACCAGGCCTTTAACAACAGACAGCAAGGAAGGCTTTCACTCTAATGTCCAGTCCAGTGGAAGTGTTGGACACCTCTGGGACCCCAAAAACTTCCTCAGACTTCTCTCAGAACAGAGAGAAATTGTTACTGTGGAGATGTCCCAACAGTATGTGCAATCTGAGCTCTCCAGTACGGGCCAGGACAAGCAAGACAGATGTTGACTCCATGGAGTAAGTCCAACAGCAGCCAATTAGATGAGGAGGGGACAGGGGCACAGAAAATCTGAGGAGAGCTGGAAATAAATTAATTTGTTCAGTTTGGGAGCAAGAAGGCAAAGATTCAAACTGCATTGCCGGAAGGCACAGAGAAGATGGAGCCAGACCCTTTGGAGGTGCACAAGGAGACCACAAAACTCAACGGGCACAAATGGCAATACCAGCACTTCCTGGAGATCAGAGAGCCCTATATTCCCTAGAAGGATGCTCGAGCCCTGGAAGAGGGCCCAGTGAAGCCACAGGATCTGTCACCTTGGAGATCTTCCCAACTCATCTGGACAAGGCTTGGAGCAACCTGATTCAACTGGCCTGCTTTGAGCAGGGCTTGGACTAAGTGACCTCCATAGGTCTAGCTACCAGGTACCAGGAAATACAATCACAGTAAGAAACACAGTCTGCTCTCCCCACTACTTAGCGTGGAGGGAAGAGGTGTCCCTACACTGTGTCACTGTGCAGGGGAACCCTAGAAACCCATTTCCTGGTATGAGGATGATGATGGGAGCGTAGTACCAAAAAAGAGACTACAGTCACAAACACCAAGACTTCTTAAAACAACTTTTGGTGCTAAGACCAGTGACAAGCTCAGTGTTTCCATTCTTTAGCCTGAATAATGATCCAGTGCCAAGTTGCAGTAGGAAATTGGAAAAGAAAGCTGACAGAGAACAGTCAGTCTGCATAGACCCCAGCCTCCTGGTGGACAATAGAATAAATATGACCGAGCAGCATGCCCTGGCAGGGATGAAAGCTAGCAACATCTTGGTCTGGAACAACAGAAGGATAGCTACTAGATCAAGGCAAGCGATCTCCCCTTTACTCAGCAATCATTAAACAACAGCTGGAATACTGCATCCAGTTTTGCACCTCCCAGTGCAAGAAAGATGCTTATAAACTTACGTGAGTCTAATGGAGGCCACCAGGATGCTCAGGAGGCTGCAGTACTTGTCCTGTGAGGAGAAGCTGAGGGAGATGGGCTTGCTCAGCCTGGAGAAGAGACAGCTTCAGGGCAAACTGATAGAAGCCTTCAATACTGACAAGACTACTGAGAAAATAGAGCCAGGCTCTGCCTTGAAGTGCAGGGTGGGAGGACAGGATACAGCAGTCACTAACTACACTTGGGAGGTTCTGACTGCACGTAAGGAAAAAAATTTCCCCATGGGAGCGGTGAAGAACAGGAACAGGTTGCCCAGAAAGGTAGCAAAATCTCCATCCTTGGAGCTTTTCAAGACTCAGCTCCACAGACCTGTGCAGAGGGTGGGGGCAGAGACGGCTCAAGCTCCCTTTCAACATGGATGGTTTTGTGATTCTGTAACTGCAGCAGGAAGCTTCGAAGCTTGTGCTCATTCCTCATCTGAGGCTCAAAAGAGAGGTCACGGTGGTGCCTTCCTGCCACAAGTCCTTTCTGAGACAGCATGAAAACCTCGCATACAGGTTGGAAGATAATACAAAACCTTCACAGGCAGCCCAGAAATTGAAAGAAGCCTTCAAAAAAGACATGAATAGTCAAAGAAGCAGAGGCAAGTCACTAAACTGGAAGGACAATTCAAAGGGCCTAGATTTCCAATTCAAGAGTGATTTCTGGCAAAGCTGATGTGCACCAAGCCAGGGCTGGAGGAGATGACACGGGAAACCTCCCTGATGCTGTGTGGCAGAGGGTGAATATACCCAGTGGGAGAAAACACATGTGGGATCTCTGGAAAAAAGCACAGTAGTTAGTCAGATGTCCTCACTACCACAGAAGTCAACATTACACTTTTGACAGGACATGGAAAGCAATCTTTCAGTGGGTAGATTATGGGCTAAACTGTCCCTTACAAACATGAGTTAAATCTTTCAATTCCTAATAACTAGTCTGCACCTACACTGGAGTAAAATATGTGACTGCATCTTAATTATACTAACTTCAGCCAAACCACTTATTGCAGAATAGTATGATGCAGATTCCTCAGCTACCTCATAACTAATCCAGCATGACTTTAGAGAGTAACTGAGTGTAAGAACACGCTCAAACTTGCTCTGCAGGGAAGTAAGCTGAAATAGCTGTTCCAGATTACATTGTGTTGAAGCTTTTAGTCTAAAGTAAAGGAATAGTCTCATAGCAATTAAACTTGAATAGTCCTTCCATTTTAAATTCATATGCTGTTTTTCTCATGCAAACACACCCAAAAAAGACGCAAGCCCCCACAAAACAGATCTTCCTTCTCACACTGATTTTGGTATATCATCCACAAGGACTCACAAAGGTCTGACCTCAAAAGAAAGAAAGGAATCTTACTCTTACCTGACTTTTTTTATAAGTATATATATGCTTTCACATCTCATCCATGGGCCTTCTGGTTTCTTTTTTGTTTCTTTCCCCAAAAAACACATTAGCCAGGTAATAACACAGAGTACAAGCTGGTAAACTTACTGTGGCATCTTCTGAACATGAAGCTATTACAAAGTCATTGAACGGGTTCCACTTGATGTCCAGAACATTCCCTCTGTGCCCACATATTTTGGGATAATGTGGGTCGAGCTTGCCTGTCTGGAAAAAATCAAACCTAAGGTGAGCTATGGAATTATGGGACATTTTCAAGGAAGATCCAAGCCAGCTCCAGCAAGAAATCTCTTTCTGCTTGTTATGCTGCAAATGCCCTGGGTGTTCTCTATCTGTTGAGAATGGGTTTTTGCTGTCCCTGCAAGGCAAGTCTGATGATAGCACCGAAAAGAAAGGACAGAAGTACTCAGGCCTTCCCAAGTACACACTGCTGTCAAGAAATCTGTACAGCAATCGAGACCACTGAATTTAGAAGACAGTATTTGGTTCAGATACCAGAATAAAACTTGAAGGGGAAATACTTATGAATGAGTTGAATCTTCCACATTTTTTAAAGATCTTGGGAAAAAAAAAACAAAAAACCAGAATCTCTTTCAGAAGACATTTCTTATAAGCAGGAAAAAAGAAATGGTTTAGATTTTATTTTTTAGCCTCATCAGTTCGCATTTATTTTATTTTTTAAGTAAAAAGAAATTTGTGACACAAATTACAAATGTAGTTTTTCTTTCAACAAGCTATCTATTTCTCTCTGATAGTGTTCAAATCTAGCCATTCACCAGATTCAATTAGCATTCCGGACTCTCCAAAACAATGCCGTGTTTGGGTGGCATCTTTGCTGGTAAAAATCTTGCAGAGTGCACTAAGGAGTACTGAGGGCATCGTGCCACATGGGGGCTGTGTTGCATCAGGATAAACCCATACTGTAGGCTCTGCTTCAAAGTCAAGTCGGTATATTTATTATGTGCTAGGAAGGGTGCTGGGGGGTTTATTAACATTGAAGCAGCACTTGCTGCTCCCTGTCAGGAGCAGGAGAAGTATGGGGAGGTCCAGGACCCACCTTGCATCCCAGACATCTGTCCAAGAGCAAAGGCCAGTCACCTAAGGAGAGAGACGTGGTGGCAAGCCGGTGATGTTTACCTGCTTACTTTTATCCCACCTGGAAGAATCGTAAATCAAAATGAATGCAAATGCATGCTTTCCTGGAAAGCAGACACTTCTGTTGGTGTAATCCCTGCACCTCTCCAGAGGTGGACCTTAACAGTGCAGAGCAGAGGGAAATCAGTGCTGGCCCTAACCTGGATGGGGCTAGCATGTAATTTTCCCAGCCTTGAAAATTTGTATGGTTTTGAAGGCAGAATAGGACACAATGTGTAACTATTCTGGCTTCACCGGAAAGTTTGTCGCATAGACTGGGACCAACCTGCTTTAAAATGAACACCCAGAGGGCTTTGAAATGTAAAAGACTGTGCTTTTTTAGACTATAGTCTAAAACAATTCCTTTTTATAATAGCGACAATGCAAAGTGACTTGGGAAGGCAGAAAAGAGATAAAAGGCCTTTAATAAGCAGCGTTCCCCTGCCCACAGTGTCCTTTTGTAGGCTTCAGGGCTTGGTTTCAAGCTGGCAACTCAATGTGCTGGGCAGCCAGCTCTACAGGGATCCCTTGATCCCTATGGGAACTCTGTCCCCTCCCAGAGCTGGCTGCCTGCCTGCTCCCCACTCCATTTGGGAGACTCCCAGGCTGCCCTGAGTTTGCTCTGTCTGCTCCATACTGCAAGACTCTCCTACACCCACATCCCCAGCAGACTCAACTAGCCCTGGAAAAGGAGCCCTTACCCTCCTAGCCACAAGTCCCACCTGCCCCAACGCAACCCTGCAGCCCTGGTACAGAGCAGAACCCACAACACATGAACCCCCAGGCTGCCAACAAACAGGTAGCACTGTTGGTCTCAGATTCAAATCTGCATGTGGAAGTGAAGCTCTTCATGTACTGGAGAAATTTCATTCTACAGGCCAAAAATTATTTCAGTAACTAGATGTGTTGTCATTGATGCAGAGGCACCTGACTTCCACAGTTACTTGCAGAGCTTTAAAATGAGTAATTTTTTAACCACTAGCTTTCTAAACTCCCAGCATTTTCGAAAAGTAGCCAAACTCGGAGTTCCTTGACGAAACCCACTTCTAGTGGGACAGCTGTTAAAACTCTCCCAGCAGATTTGTACAGGTTAGATTACCATGAGATGGGTCAGCCCCACCTCTCAGGTGTTCTCCAGAGGTCAGTAACACACTTTGTCATCACATCACAGCACAGCACTCACATATGGTATCAGTTAGGTAGGGCCTGAGAGGTCATCACAGGTTTCATTTCATACTCCTTGCCCGCAGAGAGAAGGGAGCATAGTTTGCATCTAAGAGGTCTACACAACTACAGATGTCCTCACTTTCACACCTGGTGCTGATATATTGAAAGACTGGAGACTGCAAAGACTTGGACACAAATATCACTCTGTCTCTTGGGACTTTGTTCTCATTTTGCTATCCATTTGCTTTATGTTGTGAAGGAATCACAGAATCATTTAAGCTGGAAAAGACTTTTAAGATCGTTGAGTCCAGCTGAAACAGAACAGACAGATACAATCTCAACCAAGTCTGGTCATCGGAGAAGGAAAAAGGCAGGCCTCTGTCTTTCAAAGGAAGGCCACAAAACTGCCCACTGAGACAAAATCCTTCCTTGGCATCAGTGCATGCACTTCCCCAACACATCTGGGTCAGACACCTATCTACACCCAGACCACAATGTGAGAAAGCAGCTCATCTCCCAGTTACAGTCACTGACCCCGTGTCTCTTCAGACTTGGAAGATTCACAAAGGTGTTCAGTCTGTTCTGGGCACCAGGCAGCCCCTGTGGCCACAGCCACTTCCTTCCCTGGTGAGACGTCCTTCAATGGCACATCTTCATGGGGACCTAACTGACATTCTGCAACAGAAGACCATTCTTCAAGTGGTGGCAAATGTTCAACTAACTCCTCTTCAGGTTGAACACAAATGCCTGCTGAAAGGAGGATATCTATGGCAAAGACCTCTTTCCCTACATAACCTCAGCTGCTCAGCCCCAGGCTCTCAGAGAGGAAGAATGGTGCAGAAGGCAGGAAGTGGTATTTATTCAAGGAGAGATGAGAGAGCTTCGTGTCCATGACTCAGCGGGAGAGGAGCACAACAATCAAGCAAGGAGGCACAGTTAAACAGAGAGGGGTTGAGCCTGCATTCAAGCACTTCCTGAAGCAGGCAGGCCCTCCAGTAGCACACACAGAACTAACTCAAAAAAGCAGTGAAGGGACAAGAGCAGCTCCCCGAGCAGGTTGTTCATCCTCGCTGGAAAGTGGAGCCCTCCCTGTCCCAGCTACCATCTCCTGCCTTGGCTAAACATGATGTCCTGACTCTTGGGCTTTTTCTCCACACTGTGGTATGCTTGGGATGTGGCTGCTCCCTGCGAATCCAGTCAAAAGTAACCACAGATCAGCTATCCATCATGAGAGGGCAATACTGTCCCAAGCACCTATCTCCAGACTCAGCTGCCTTCAGTGGCCTGGCAGCCAGGGTCACAAGCCAAGAGTCCAGTACGCTGTCTACCATGGATCACCACTACAGGAGGAGGTGGCAGCCATAAATAACACCACTAGGAGCACAAGTTGAAAGCTGCCACTTTTCACCAGGTGGCACCAGTTTGGAAGTGTATCATGAAAAAAAGTAACTGATATCACAGCCCCCAGACTCAGGGAAACCCTTTCTGTAGGTGGCTGAGGCTGCTCTCCCCCACCAGCATGGATCAGGAGCAGCTATTCAGAGAACGGCTGTATGAAGCACAGCACGTACAGATCCTTTCCCTGACACACCACCAAAGATCAAACCTCGCAGGACTTCCTGAACTAGGGGAACTACATCTGAACAAACACAGTTTATAAACCAACTCCTCTCCATAACTCTGTCCTGTTTTGAACTCCTTAATTCTTCAGGGCTCATCAGCATCTGGAGCAGTGAGCTCCACATCTGAACTGCAGAAGCATTCACATCTGCTGCTAACGGTCTGCTCCCTGGTCTCCAGGATCCCCTTCACCACACAAATCAAGAATTGCTCCTTACACTTCTTTCCCACCCTCTACACAGTTTTATATATCTCACTTAGTTGTCTTTTCTCCCAGACTGATTGAGGCCTAACCTACAAAGTGTTTCCTCACATGAAAGCAATTTCACATTTTCACTGATGTACTTTAATTATCCTTTTCTGTATCTTCTAGTGCTACCACACCTTTGACTTCTGCAAGCACTATTTCAGATCTAGGTAGAGTATCTCAGCAGATGTTAAGAATGGAAGAATTGCTACTAAAGACTAGCCAAGCTGAGAAGAGGTGAGAAGACAGAAGAATTAATAGTAAACAGTGCAAGAAACTTCAGCTCATTTTGCCAACACTTTGAGAGCTGGGTCCCACCCCACATCCCGCAGTCACCAGCTGCCTGCTTATAGATGCAGCTCTGTGATAAAGACAAGTTCTTCAACCTCAACAGATCATGGTCGAGGGGGCAGAAATGACTCAGTCAAGAAAAACAGGGTAGTGGTTAATTTTAGAAGGATTGTCTCTGAACAGCACCAGCGGTGAAGGAGCTGAATAAACAAAGTCTAGAAAGGCTGGGAAGTATGCTAAGTTCTTCAAGCATAGCCAGTTCACTTTCATCCTTAGCAAATATATATTGAAAAAGTGGCATTGCAATAACACCATCAATTAACTTTTAATTAAAGGCTGAACTTTTGCCTTTCATCTGTTCTGCCCTGATTCCAGAGAGCTCATAATCTCATATTGAAGTTAATCCACATTAGTGTATGCCTAATTTTTCTGAAGCAGTAAACAACAGACAGCTAGCTTCTCCCTCTCATCAGATCCCTAAGTCATCAAAACCCATAAACATGGGATTTCTTTCTGAAAAGGAAGTTTTTCCAGCATCAGTCCTTGAAGCTTAAGAGCTTCATTGCCTGATAACCGTGTCTCCATTCTTTCACAAAGGACAAGGTGGAGCAAAACATACCATATTGTCCTTTGGTCATAGCTGAAGCCATGCCATTAAAGCACCTTTCAGTTTTTGCCCTCTGTATCTACTGCTTTTTTATGCACAATTTCTCCTAGGAGACAAACATCTGAACAACACGGTTCCTGCTGATTGTACAAGAAAGGCAAATGAGACATGAAATGAAAGGTGTTAAAAAACTGCAAGCAGCAATGTGAAACATGTAAGTACACACATCCCAGGAATCCCAGGAATCACCTGTCAGGGTATCTGGGGCCCCTTCCACCATTTTGCAATTCAGGCAACAGCATAACTGAATATCATCTGTGCCATCTAGCTCCCTAGAAAGCCTGGCTCTCCTCCAGCCTCTCAACATGCTCTTGAAAGCCAGCTTGCCTCGGCAGAGCTCACCTGCTGGATGGGAATGACGAGGAAGGCCCCTCCACCCACGCACTCGGTCACCACAGCAATGAAGTGGGGGTTCACAGCACAGAAGTGGTTGTCGTGGACATTGCGGGTAATGGGCACACAGTCGTAGCACTTGTCCTTGCTGGCGGCTTTACCGTACACATGACGGAACTTGGAGCTGCGGTACTGTGGGTGCCAAGACATCTGCAAAGGGAGAAACACAACGCCCCATGACATAAGGACTGGCCGTCCCAGCAATGCTTGCAGACCTCCACTCCCCTCTCCACAGCACAGGCTCATCTTTCCTATTTGGGCTCCTTGCACCAACCCTCAGCCAGCAAGCGGCAGCTGCATTTTTGTTTGCTGGTCTTCACCCCTTTGGCATGACCTGTTTCTGCACCCATTGCACATCTCTGATGGAGAGAGGAGAGTGCAGGGGAGAAAAGACAACTCTTTTCATCACCAGCCAGCTGGGCTGTACATGCACCAGGAGTTCCTATTGCTGGGGCAGGGCCACATGGCAGCAAGTTTAAGAGGAGTTGAATCCCAATTGCACAGAGTTCAGGAAGCATGAAAGATACAACATCTTGGGTGAGGAAAGCCCAAAAGATGGCCAGTGGGATGTATGCTTCGTTTAGCCCTCAGGTGCTTTAGAACCAAAAAAGAACCAAAAACAAGTCTAAATTTTCCTCACATAAAGGGAAAAAAAAGAGGTTTGAGAGATCATAGGAATAGTTACAGTCACCTGTTGTTTTTTTTCCCACTGACAATGATGTTCTGCATGTCTGGTTTATAACTGCACCACAGCCCTCTGACAGACAGCATTTTAAATGGTGTTTAAATAAGATACATAAAGCATGCTAAACACAAGAATCCCTTCCTACAGAGAGAAGTAATGCTTAATGGAACTGATGCAACTGATTTCAAATAGGAAACCACCTGTGCTGGGCAGAAAAGGCAATTCAGACTATTAACTCCTGCTCTTTCCACAAGACCTGGACAGTAAAAGGCACATGGCTAGGATGGTGAGAAGACCCTACTACCCAAACAAAAATAAATGCAGATCAGGCAAGAAGGTTATGGGTGAAAGAGAGCCTGACACAATCAGCTGCGAGTATAGGCAAAGACTGGGAGAGGGTTTGGTTTTGTCCCATATTGATCTGTTTAACGTGCATTGGGTGAATGGTATTATCAGTGATGCTGAATCAACGATACTCCAGTTTGAGAAGGGAACTCAACCAAGCAGCTTTTGAGTTACAGCAAGACTTTGACCGCTCACTCACATGGGTAAGCATTTGAAGGGAAGCATGCACTCAACGGCAGGAAGTCAAGTGCATCATCACCTGACAAGCAGGGGTCTAAGCAATTGTAAACCAAAATATCCTTGTTGCTGGCACAGTATTGCATCCCTCTCGGAAGACTATTAAATGCTAGGAAGCTGTATTGCTTGATCCTGGGCAGTCTAACTGGAGCTTTACAAGCACCCATCAACACAAAGATCCACAAAGCTCATATCCCATGTCACACTGGAAGATTTGGGATGTGAATAGTGCTAGAACACAAGTCTTGTCCTATTCCCCTCCTCCTCACAATCTACTGGCACAGCTCAGAGCCAACCCACCTTGGACAAATACACATCTGTAAAAAATCAGTCCTGGCAGATCACCAGTTGCTTTCACAGTCATTTTTGTTGCTCACTTTTACCTTGGCATGTTTTACCTATGTTAACCCTGCATTTGTCCATATTCTTAACTGATTAAATTTCTTGCACAGAAAACATTTAGGGGCAAAGGATCTCTGATACAGTGAGGGCTACCTATCCCAAATGAAAACAAAGAAATGCAATTTATTTGAAAAAGAAAGCAGTGGTCCTAGGAAGCTAATCTTGGAAGAATGGATGTTCACAGGCAGAAAGAAAGCTGATGTTATATGCAACTGGCCAGCTCCCCAAACAGCCCCAGAGGTGCAGCATTCTCAAACAACTTCACGCTCATTACAGCTTTAGTGGTTAGGTTTAGTCACACCGGGGAAAAAAAATCACTGTATTGTCTGGATGCAGCAGTTCCTTCTTACAGTGTGGACATTATCTTTCCAAAAGGAAATTAATTGCCTGGCTCCAAGGAACTTCTAGCTAAACTGCTCTTGAGGTGGAAGGGAGTGTGTGGTCTGGAGGTTCAAGGTTCCTCTGCAGAAAGGAGTAGCCAAGTGCACAGGAGATATTCATTATTGCAACACCATTTCTATAGAGAGCAGGAACACACAGTAAGATACTGACATCCCATGCAGACTACCTGTAAAATGTTAATGGCACATAAGGAATAAAGGAAATAAAAGGAATTAAATGCCTGAGTTTGGACAGTGCTTAGGAAAGACAGGTCTCTCCTATTTCCATTTGTATAATTAAGGTTCAGCTGCCACAGCAATGGACTTCAAAACACCTAAAATTCAGGCAGCAAGACAAGATATGACTGGGAATGTAATAAAATTGGCAAAGACAATCCCAGCGGAATGGTGTCCCTTTTGACACAATTTTCAGCCACAGCAGAAAGCTCAACATTAAGAGAAAAAATTCTTGGATAAAATATGGCAAAAAACAGCCTGAATAGGTACAGCATCAGCAGACTGTGTCTGGTACAGTGGGAGACACTGATCCCAAATAAAGCAGACACATAGACATTAGGAAAAACTTGTTTGGAAGGAGTGTGGAGGAGTGTTCTGCGCTAGAGGTTGCTTGAGTCGTGACAGGTCTCCATCCCTGGAAATCCTTTCATGACTTGATTAGGCAAAGCCATATCCTGCTTGATCTAATGCTCATAATAGCCCTGCTCTGAACAGGAAGCTGAACTGGAGTAAACCAAGGGCACAGTGCCACCAAACCATACTGAAAACTTACAATTTACAACTGAAAAATCTAACATCTTCACTAAGTAAAATAAGCCCCTGTGTGTATAACCTGTCTGCTACAAGCCGTGCAGCGGACAAGAGGTTCCTCAGCAAGAGATGATCTTTGAGCTGGCTGTTAATGAGAACAGCATGGCCAGGGCTCTGACAGTTCTCAGCTATTAAGACAGTGCCAGCTATGGTGCCTACAAGAAGATCCTTGCAGAGGAAAGGGGTCACCTTTCCTGTAAGTTCTCCATCAGAGCTCTCAACACACCAAATGCTCTGTTATGTACAACTGGAGGCCCGACACCAAATGCATAGGTGGGTGTACAGGTACTAAAAGGACTACAGAAGCACTTATCCCACAAGCAGGTCCCCAGTGCAGTCTGCCTTTAGGCAGCTTGCCCAGATCTGCCCTTCCACTGCTGTCAGGGCAATGCAGGAACCAGTCATAGGCCACTGGTAGCCCTTTTCCATCAGCAGTCCTGGCCCAGCCTCTGCTTCAGCTCCTGTGCTTGCATGGCAGGACAGGAGGGCTCTCAGTCTACAGCTACAAGTGTCTTCCTCGGGTTTTTTGTAAAGCAGCAGGTTTTCTAGTCATTTCTCCTCCTCCTCCCTCTACCTTCCTGGAAGGAATGTGTTGGTTTATTCACTCCTCACATGGTGCTTCAACTATCTCAACCACCCTCCACTCTTGGTTCTGCTAGATGCAATGACATATTTGTTCCTGGGAAAGACAATCTGACTGAGTGCCATGTCCACTCTCCAGGGCTGAAACTGGAGCAGGGGGACTGGCCCAAGGGAAGAGAAGCATCTCCGTTCCTTTATCTCAACAAGGAGAGCAGAAAGCACCACAACAAAGACAGAGCTGGGCAAAAAACACTCATGGCCAGGCAAGGAGAAGCATGGTTTTCACAGCATCTTCCATCCAGGGCACAAAGAACCTGTTCTGGTGCAGCTGACAAAAAGCTGGGCTTGCCTCCTGTCATGGTGTAAGCCCAGTCAGCCACAAAGCACCATGAGGCCGCTCGCTTACTCTTCACCTGCCCTGGTGGGATGGGGAGGAGAAAATATAAAGAAAAGCTCGTGGGTCAAGACAAGGACAGGGAGGGATCACTCACCAATTATAGTCACAGACAAAAGACAGGCTCAACTTTAAATCAACTTAATTTACTACAAATCAAATCAAAACAAAGATAGCGAAAAGGAAAACCAAATTTTAATTCTCCCCACCCCTCCCTCCTTCCCGACTCAACTCCACTTCCAATTTTCTCCATCTGCTCCCCTCCAGCAGCACAGGGGGACGGGGAATAGGTGTTGGGGGTCTCTGCCTCTCCATCCTCCTCAGGCGGAGGACTCCTCACTCTTCCCCTGCTCCAGTGTGGGGTCGCTCCCACAGGAGACAGTCCTTCACGAACTTCTTCAGCGTGAGTCCTGCCCACAGGCTTCAGCTTTTCACTAACTTATCCGCATGGGTCCTTTCCACAGGCTGATCTTTCACAGACTGCTCCAGCGCAGGCTTTCCCATGAAGTCACAGCTATCTTTGGAGGCATATCCCTGCTCCAGCATGGGCTCCTCCACGGGCTGCAGGTGGGCATCTGCTCCCCCACTCACCCCATGGGCTGCAGGGGGACAGCCTGCTGTCTCACCACAGGCTGCAGGGCCATCAGCCTCCTCAGGTGCCCCTCCTCCCCCTCCTTCTTCACTGACCTCGGTATCTGCAGAGGGGTTTCTCTCACATTCTACTCCCCTCTCTGCTGCAGGTTTCCCCTTCTTAAACATGTTATCCCAGAGGTGCTACCACAGTTGCTGATGGACTTGGCCTTGGCCAGTGGCAGGTCAGACTGAGAGCTGGGGAAGCTTCTAGCAGTTTCTCACAGCAGCCACCACTGTAGCCCCACCCCCACTACCAAAACCCCACCACACAAACCCAATACACCTCCTTACACAGGTGTCAAAGAAGGCAGCTCTGCAAATGATGTGTGGGAGACAAGGGTCTCCTCAACTTACAAGCACAAGGAGATCCCAGTTTCTGATATATGTCCTGCTCCCAGAAGGAGCTGTGGTGTAGCCTGAAGTGCCATGACATGCCCGCAATGAAAAAGCACCAGATGTCACTTCTGAACACAGCTGCGATGAGACACACGGAGACCCAAGCAGCAGCCCGGATGGAGAAGCTGGGAAGAGTTAGGCTGGGCAAAACACTTCTCTACAGGGCTGTACTTGAGCAGCTCCCGAGTGCCTGTTTTGGAAGAGCAACATAATGTTATCTGCTGCACTCCTGTACCAGGTGGAGATAACTGGTCTTTCCTCTTTTATTCTCCACCCCTGCAAGATTGGCAGCTACTCAAAACAGCTTCCTCACAGAAGGAAACAGCTTCCTGACAGTGAGCAGAGATGGGCACTGGTGGCATTTCCCACCATTCACTCTTGGAGGCAAGCCCACCTTGAATCCTCTCCCATCTTGGGTGAGTCCTGCAGCAGAGCAGCCCCCGCCTTCTTCATAAGGGCCTTTGAACTCCCAGATGACCCCCATGCTCCACTTCAGCTAATTTCACATCAAACTAGTCTGCCCAAGCCATGCTACACTGACACATCTTCATGTTCATCTCACTCATTCCATGCCCCACCCTTGCCTACCACCCCAACATTAGGAGGCAGGTCATCTCACTGATGGGGACAGAAGGCAGCAGGGAGCTGCAGCATCGTCAGAGCTGACTCCATGGGCCACAGGGAGCTAGCTGAAAAATCCTCCCTTGAGCAGGAGGCAGAGGTACCTCCATGGGATCCCCCTCTCCCCCATCTTTCCATGGCAAGCAGGAGACCCCAGTGTATATGAGCAACTTTTCCAAAAGTTGGAAAAAGTTTGGAAAAAGTTCTTCTAAAGCTGCTGAGGCTCTGGCTGCACTTTCCACCTACCTCCCCCTATTCAAGGCCCCACCACACTGCAGGACCTTCTCACCAACCCCCTCCAGGCCCCAGTAACACAGGCTCCCACTTCCAGAGGAAAAGGGAGCTGGAGATGGCTGAACACCTGCCTGCTGATGGGAAGTGGTGAATGATTCCTTGTTTTGCTTTGCTTGTGTGCGTGGCTTTTACTTTACCTATTACACTGTCTTTATCTTAACCCATGAGTTTTCTCACTTTTACCCTTCTGATTCTCTCCCCCATCCCACCAGGGAAGAGTGAGCAAGCGACTATGTGGGGCTTAGTTGCTGACTGAGTTAAACCAGAACAGCAGGGTACAAATACATGCCAATGAATTAATAATGGTTATGTTTGCTTTACGCTCCCACAGTTTCACACAAGAAGCCTCCCTTCTCCTTGAGACCTGTGCTCTGCCTGGCCTGTGTTGCACTCCTGTGAAAAAGCTGCCCTGGCATCAGGAGGCACTGGCTGAAATCAAGCCATACATACCTCTGACAACCTCGCCCCAGTGCACTCCTGGGGAAAACACATAACATGACAATCTTCCAAAACACTTCTAAGTACTGTTTTCTATTGTTCATAGGCAGGTTTCCAAACTCTGCCTATACCTCACCTGCCACTCTGAAAAGCACTTCAGATGTTCAGGTGATCCAGCCTGAGAAGTTGGACTCTCTTCCTCCCCTGTATTTACTGACAGAAAATCACGAGAATTTACAGTTCTAAAAGACTTTTCTGAGGTCCCAATCTCTTGAAAGTTAGTGATAATTTGAAATGCAGAGGGACCAACAGGAAAAAATAAATTTACCCCTCATTCCTTCTCTTGCATGCAGGGTCAAAAAGAGATAAAAAGGGGAGAAAGGAAGGAATGCAAATGCTAATAAGGGGGATTTTGAAAGTTACAATGAACATTTCAATCTGAAATGCCACAAAAACTTTCATTTCCCTTTTCATTTTCTCTTTTGGAATGCTAAACTTGTCTTGCTTAGGTAATGCCTTTTCCCTTTCAACCTCATCATTTTTAGGTGATGTTTCTATGGCTAAAAAACCCATAGGGCAGCCTTGCTACTCTCTTGAGAGCACTGTTTTCAAGTATCCAAGGAGAGTGCCACAAGAGATTCAAACTCCCAACTCCATGCAAATAAGCAGACTGAAACTGGCACAAAGGTACACAACTAGAAGGCTCCAGAGAAGACACACATCCTCTTCTCAGTCCTGAATCAGCAGTCCATGAAATAAAATCTGTACATGCACTTAGCTCCAAGTAATAAAATCAAACAAAAGCAAGAATCATTGGCCTTCCCAAAAATCTGCCTAGGTCTATAATTTTATCTGGCCCCTTCTCTCCTACTGTCTTCAACTCAGTTTCATTGATCTCATCCTTCTCCTCTCCTGCTAAAACCTCTCTCGTCCCCTCCCCGTCCTTTTCTTCCACATAGTTGATCATCTCAAAATTCACCCCTCCCATGTGAAAATGAATAACGTAACTTGCTGCCAAAAGGTAAGAAGAGACAGTCTGGGAGACTCGAAAAGTCCTTTCAGCTATCTTGTCTCTGCCAATGGCAATTAGATAATGCTCGGAGCCAGATGACAAGAGCAAGATGTACACAAAGTCAGCTTCAACACTGCCCTACACTGAACACCAAGCTGCACACAGGAAACAGGACATTCCCATTCCCAGTACCCCAGGACTTGTAGAAAGGAAGCAGTTAAATACATGGTTTTAAATAATGCAATTAATATATCATGAAATACTGCTGGTTTTCTGCCTGAGCCAGCTACATGCACTGTAAATTTCATGACATGACTCCATACGGAGCAGACTGTACAAGAGAGCTCCATAAAAAGTACTTCCCCTCTCCTCACTCTGCTGTCCCAATAGATTTACATTGAAGC
The DNA here is from genome assembly GCA_013401275.1 of Pandion haliaetus. Lineage (NCBI taxonomy): Eukaryota > Metazoa > Chordata > Aves > Accipitriformes > Pandionidae > Pandion > Pandion haliaetus. The sequence continues at coordinate 234,457 of VYZV01016344.1, forward strand.
AGGAAGACATCTGCTACCTGCTCCAAAACCAGGCTTGTGCAATCTTCACACAGGCACAAGGTCTCGGTTTCAGTGCCTGCACTTTAAAGAGACTGTTGGCCCCTCTTCTGATCAGAGAGAAGCTTGCTTCTTGCTGCATCGTTCTTCTTGCTGAATCTCAGCAAAAGAAGAGCTGCAGAGCAGGCTGCTCCAAAACTTGCTGCTCTTACCTAGCCAGCATAAGGGCACAACTGGGGAGCAGTGCAGTACATACATCATGTCAGCAAGGTCAATACTTCTTACACCTCCTGCAGAAGACATCTCCCACCTGGACGCAGTACACTACCAAGACTCACATACAAGCACTTTCACTGGGAAACAGCTGCTCTTGGCAGTTGACTAACCAACAAAGCCATCTAAGCCGCAGGTCAGCCCAGCTAGACTGGAGCAGTTTTGGCAAAGACAAATACATCATATCATTATATTTACTCTCAATAATGCTACTAATGCTTCTCCCACAGAGCAAAGATCTCTCTCCCCGAGACCTGGTACTGCAGGCCACATGCTCCAATACACCCTGCCCCTGCTGTTAAACAAGAGCATTCAAAGTGACAGGCATTGAAAAAACAGCATGCAGAGGAACTTTTCACTTCCAGATGGCTTTAAAACTTTAAACCTCACACCACTCCACATGCATTTCTCACCCTTTCTTCTTGCCTTATGCAGAGAAAAGGCTGTTGGTTGCAACCCTGATAGGAGCACAGTGATCACAAAACAGCAAGCAGCAAGAAAAGTGTCTGCTTGTTGTGCTGGTCTGCAGGCATCACTTTCTAGCTACAAGCAACCAGTGCCGGCTTTCAATTTCCCATCCCATGTGTCCTTGTTTGCCACCAGCTTTCACAGCAATGAAAAGGGCTTTGTTAGAAACAGCAGAGTGGGCAAACATGTCCCTCTTGCTAAATCAATTCTTGTAATAAGATACAGTTTTCTGCAAGTAGAATGCACTCATCCCAGGAGGGTTTTGGAAGACGGGACAAACTCTCTCATGCTAACAGAGACCAAAGTCGGGCATGAGCAGTCAGCCTGCTGAAGCACGGTCCGGTCCAGCAATCTTTCATTCTACCCCTCACAAATATTCCCAGATCATTTCACCAGAGCAGTCAGCTCTTCACACCTCACTCTGTTCCCACCCTCCTCTTTTCCCTTTCATCAGAAGCAGCAGTAAGGGACTATTTTATCACAGATATTAATGAACAACCCTCTGGCTCAGAGCAAGGCCACCCCAGTCACACACTGGTATGGCCGCTCACCCTCCTGGTGCCCTGCACCACCGTCTTTAGGTTGACCCACCCCTGGAGACTTCTGCTCATGGCTCTCCATGCATGGCCTGGAGAACCAGCAGAGCAGGGAGTACTTTCAGAGACACGCACCTCCTGCCCCCAGAGAGAACTCACCAGCAGCCTGGAGGAAGCCTGCTGGGTTGAGCTTGTAAGTCTCTTAATGACAGGGTCACTAATGATATGGTGTACTCATAAACACCAAGTCCTATGCACCACCAGGCAGATGGAGAGGCAGTCCCTGGTTTGCAGCCTGCAAAGAAACTGGAGGAGACCCCTCAAAACACCACGGGAATTACTGCACTGTTGGACTGTTGCAAGAGCAGGTGGAGGCTTTGCAAGGCATCCCTTTGCTCCATTGGTTTGGGATCATCCTCATCTCATCCTATTAGCAGCTCTTACTTTCCCATGAAGAAGGTCTCTATCACAAAGGCAAATGCTCCTCTCTCCTTTCCTTTCCTGCTCGGTGACACCTCATTTATAACAAGATCTTCCCAAGAGAATGTATGTCAATAAATCAAAGCCAAACCCTCATGCAGCCATCCCAACCTTGAGTTGAAAGGGTCATGCTGTCCTTTCTCATTTTAAGCATTCCTTGTCTTGGGGTGTGAAAGGTTTTGGGTAAGACTGTATGAAATACACTGCTGTCACTGTGGAGGAAATATTACTAAGAACTTATCATGGAGGTGAACATTTAACAGGTTATCTTGTCCCCAACAACCACCAAGAGCAGGCAGTGGTACTGCACAGGCCATCCTCCAGTCCCCTGGTACAGAGGAGGCTCGCAGGCGCACCAGGAAAATGCATGTGTCGTTACAGATCTCCAGCATTTCAGCTCCTTTCTTAAAGGAAATGTAAACCTTTTCTTTTGCCCAGAGGAGGCAGAAAGCCAAAACATTAACTGCAACTCTGTTTTGACTCAGGAAGTAGTTCCAAGCACAAATGAGGAACCTTGTTGTAAAGGAGTGATAGGAGCAGCTAAAATTGTTAATTCTTTGCAGGTGGCATGAAAATACTCAAGAGCACTATACTGGGAGCAAGAAAGGTTAAAGTTGAAGCCAAATGAAGAAAATAGAAAGGGGCTCATAAGTTTAGGCAGATTTAATATAAAAAAGTGCAGCTAAGGGGATGAGGAACAATAACAATTTCTAAGTGGCAAAAAAGCTATTAAGTTCTTTCTCAAGCACAACCACAGCTGGAATTTCAAGATTCACCTCCTCCAAATTCATAATGGTCCAACCCAAAGTGCAAGAAAACAAGCAAAGGCAGCATGAGACCTGCATGGATGAACCAGGACATCCTCATAAACATCAACCATAAAAATGATACACACAGGAGGTGGAAGCAGGGACAAGTGTCCTGGGAGGAATATATAGACACTGTCCAAAGATGCAGGGCTGGACTAAGGAAAGCTAAAACCCACCTGGAGTTGAATCTGGTGAGGGACAAGAAAGGTTTCTACTGTTACATCATCAGCAAAAGGACAACTAGGGAAAATGTGGGCCTGCTGAAGAATGGGAACAGAGACTTGGTGAGAAAGGACACCAGAAAGGCTGAGGCATTGAATGCCTCCTTCACCTCAGTCTCTACTGCTAAGACCAGCGTTCAGGTATCCTGGGCCCCTGAGACCTGTGGAAAGTCCAAGGCAAGGAGGACTTGCCCTTGGTGGAGGAGGATCAGGTCAGCGAACATTTAAAAAGACAGGACATGCACAAGGGCCTGTTGGGATACACCCACAGGAGCTGAGGAAGCTGGCCCATGTTGTTGCAAGGTCATTCTCGGTCTTCTCTGAAAGGTCATGGTGATCAGGGAATTTCCCTGTGGTGGGTTGACCCTGGATGGATGCCAGATGCTCACCAAAGCCATTCTATGGCTCCCCTCCTCCCCGCTCCCCGAGATGGACAGCGGAGCAAAAACATAACAAAGGGCTTTGGGGTTGAGATAAGGACAGGGAGAGATCACTTAACCAATTACCGTCACGGGCAAAACAGACTCAACTTGGGGAAAGTTAACTTAATTTATTGCCAATCAACCAGAGTAGGGTAATGAGAAGTAAAATCAAATCTCACAACACCTTCCCTCCACCCCTCCTTTCTTCCAGGGCACAGCTTCACTCCTGGATTCTCTACCTATGCCCCCCAGCAGCGCAGTGGGATGGGGAATGGGGGTTACGATCAGTTCATCACACTTTTTCCTCCCGCTTCATCCCCCTCAGGAGCAGGACTCATCACATTCTTCCCCTGCTCCAGCGTGGGGTCCCTCCCACAGGAGAGAGTCCTCCACGGACTTCTCCAATGTGGGTCCTTCCCACAGGCTGCAGTTCTTCACAAACTGCTCCAGCATGGGTCCTTTCCACGGGCTGCAGTCCTTCAGGAGCAAACTGCTCCAGTGTGGGTCCCCCACGGGGTCACAGGTCCTGCCAGGAGCCTACGCGAGCGTGGGCTTCCCATGACACGGGTCACAGCCTCCTTCAGGCACCCACCTGCTCCGGTGTGGGGTCCTCCACGGGCTGCAGGTGGATATCTGCTCCACCATGGACCTCCATGGGCTGCAGGGGGACAGCCTGCCTCACCATGGTCTTCCCCACAGGCTGCAGGGGAATCTCTGCTCTAGCACCTGGAGCACCTCCTCCCCCTCCTTCTTCACCAACCTTGGTGTCTGCAGGGTTGTTTCTCTCACATTTCCTCACTCCTCTCTCTGGCTGCAGTTTCTGTTCCACAACTTTTTTTTCCCTTCTTCAATCTGTTCTCCCAGAGGCACTGCCACCGTCCCTGATGGACTCGGCCTTGGCCGGCAGCAGGTCCATCTTAGAGCCGGCTGGTATTGGCTCTGTCAGACACAGGGGAAGCTTCTAGCAGCTTCTCATCAGAAGCCACCCCTGTAACCCCCCACCCCCCGCTACCAAAACCTTGCCACACAAACCCAATACCGTCCCTGAGGACTGCAAGAAAACAAATGTCACCCTTATCTTTGGAAAGGTCAAGACAGATGATCTGGGGAACAACAGGCTCTTCAGCCTGAGCTTGATCAGGTAGTTAAATGTAAGAAGAAATGTTTTTACTGTAAGGGTGGTCGAACACTGGTACAGGTTGCTGAGAGAGGCTGTGGAGTCTCCATCCTTAGAGATACTCAAAAGCCAACCAGACAATGCCCTGAGCAACCCACTGTAGGTGAACCTGCTTTGAGCTGGCAGTTGGACTAGATGATCTCCAGAGGTGCCTCCACCTTCAGCCGTGCTATGACCCTGTCAAATCTGCACAGTGATCTCTAGGGAGAGCATCCTGAGCAGATACGGTGAAAGCAGACCAGAACTTTCCGTGTGCATTCAGCATGAAGGAGATGGGAGAAGTTCCCATTACACAACATTGCCTGCCAGGGACTCATCAAACAGGCCATGCTCAGGGGAAGGAAAACGAGCAGCAACTCAACCAGCTGACTTAAAGCAACAAAAATAGCTGGACTACAGTGTGTGCTCTCTCATTTAAATCCAGCCACATAGGAAAGTAAGAAATCAATGTTAGATGGTTTTCAGGGGAGGCTGAGGAAAGGAAAATGACATCAAATAAGTAAAAAATGGAACAAAGTTAGCAGATACACAGATAAAAGTGAGATAGATGGAGAGTCAGCACAGCTTTTGTAAACCCTTGCCATGCCTCACAAACCAAACTGCACTAACAAAAGCCAAAATCTCTGTGATATAGTGTACTCAGTTTCCAATACTAGCATGGTTCCTCACCACAGTGATAAGGCAGCATGAGGTTAGCAAGAAGGTCCTCAAATGAGTAAGTGGTTTGTGAAAAATAGGAAATATCTACTTTTTGAGTGCTGCAGGCTTAAGTTTGAAATAGACTCTCACCACCCTATTTATATGCCTACAGGTCTCTCAGGAAGGATAAATTTGTGGAATAGAGGCAGATGGTCAGGGATCTTGGGAGCCCATCTTTTTTCCTGTTCTCATTCATTTCTCTACATCCTTCCCTAAGGATCTTTTTCTAAAATTCTCCAGTAGTGGACAAACCATCATATTCCTGTGAAACTTATCCCAGCACCCAGCTGCCTTAACAGTTACAAAGCTTTTTCATGCTTTCAAAATGAAATCTCCTTTTGTGCAATGTTCCTTGCTTCTTATCCTATTTAGCCAGATCACAGGAAAAAGACTATTCCCTTCCTCCTGCAGCAAGCTTTCCTCCACAGCTGACACAGAGCTTTCCAGTCATCTCCCTTTTTTACCTCATTCTCCTTCTGCAAGCCATGTTTTCTCCACAGCTGATGAATTTGTCCTCCTCACTTCCCTTCTCTTTGGCTGATCTGTATTTTTCCAGAGCAGTTACACCTAAAACTGGCATACATCTATTTTACTAACATGGATGAACAGATGCTTGCTTTATAATTTACCAGATACTCTCTGGTTCATATTTATCACCTTTTTGCTCCAGCAAGTCACTGCGTCGTGCTCAGCCCGGAATGAACTGCAGCCCCTGAACACTCTTTGCAGAACTGCACTGGGTCTGACAGTACTGCATCATCTGAAGACCTGAACATCTCACTACTGAACTGCATCCTGATTTTCCCATGCCATTTCTTCAGCTCATCAAGGCAATTTCAAACTAGAGCCTTCTCCTTCTGCAGGCTTCCTGCTCCTCCTTGTTGCCTGTTTATTATTTATTCCTTTGTCCTAATTACTAACAAAAATACCAAACAGCATCAGATGGCAGGAAGAATCCTGCAAAACTCTTCTCAATAAATCCTCACATTTTGATAATTAACTGTCACATAAGCTCTCCTGTATAGTTTCCTCACCAGATTTACATGTGCCTTACCATAGACACACGCTTCTAGTGCATATTCCCTTATCTTAATTGTGTGGGACAGCACTGAACATTTTCCTAAAGTCAAGATAAATGATATCTCCTGCTTCTCCACATCCACTGGGCTCACCACACTTTGCAAGTGGAATCCAGTGTGTGTTGACATGATTGGTTTTGCCATGTTCATTCTGCCTCTTTCATCTCATTATTTCTCCCACGTGTTCCACTTTTTCCTGTTGTTCTGATATTCTCCTTATGGAGATGCTCAAGCTTCCTTCTGTCTAGAGCTCAGGAATCTCCTTCACCCTCTGTAGAGTCCTCAAAGACAAAGTGCGAATTGCTCTGAGTTAATTTTGGACAGTTTTTCGTGTGTCCTGCAGCGCATACTGACTGGGGTCCCTACACATCTGCCATGAGCACTACCTAACCTCACCTGCCCCACTGTAGCCCAAATTACCACTCACCCCTTCTTGCTGTTGCAGAGAAATTTAGCTAGGTTTGGGAAGGGGTCTGCATTTGTCCCTCCAAGAAGCCAATATGGTTGGAAGCTGTGAGCCCTGCCAGCCAGGACTGTGCTGCTGGGGTGATCACAGGGCATGCCAAGCCTGCTAGGTGGCAACTCACTGGCTAAGCAACCAGTACCCCAGTACCCACTGGGGTCCAGAGACTGGACTGCAGGTAGGACAGGAAACTGCTTGTTGTTCACAACAGCCTACCAGGGGTGCAAGTTCTTCAGGATCTCCAAGCGTTTGTTCTCATCGGGCTTCAGAAACAGGTTTTTCCAATACATGAGAATGAGCTCCAGGTCCAGCACACCAAGTACCTGTATCGTCAGCAGGTCACTCATGGAAAGTCTTATCTGCAGCAGGAGGAGAGCTGCTGTCTCCCCTGTGACTGGAGATCTGGAGCAACACCCATGAGTCCAAATTGAAAATCAGCGAGCCAGGACACCTCCTGTCACAGCACACCTTCTCAGGCTGCACAAAGTCTTGCTGCTCCAAGTTGGAAAGTCAGGCCTGTAGCGCTGTGCATCCTGGTGGCTTTCTGCAGGACAGGTTGTCTCACACCCCTGCCTGCACTGGCTTTTGCTCAGCACAGCAACAAATGCCCCTGTGCAGAGATGCTTATCTACCAGCAAGGGCAAGACAGGGATGAAGAGCATCTTCACCTTTTCCCTTGTGAGAAGTACCGCTTTTGGATTAGTTTCTGGATGCCAAGGTGGACCAGCAACACTAGTGTCATTGTATTAGTATAATTACAGGCATTAGCTTCTACTGAAAAAGTATTCCCACATAAATAGGCCTGGAAAGCCCAGTGGTAGTAACAGGATAAGTAAAAGTGTCTGTGCTTTGCAGTACATGGAAAGCAACAGCTCTAGAAATCCAGAGAGCAATCACAGTTTACACTTTACAGCTCACCAGATAACACTATCAATCCCATTTTCTTTTCTTCTTCCTTTTATTCCAGCCACAGCTCTTTCATTTCAGAACAGAAATTGTCTTTTCCTGCATAGGAAAGGGGTCGGGGATAGCTCCCAGAGAACACTTTCTTCGGAAAATTTATGCGTTTCTGCCAATTTGATTGCTTTTGCAAGTAATCTATCATCCACCTCTTAGGTCCAGCGTGTCTGACTGTTGCCCTTTGCCAGTCATTTCTCTGCACACAGCAGTTCAGTCAGAGCACTGGCATATGCACGCAGGAGCTATGCCATATGGCCCTGCTGATCTACGCTAGGCGTTTCACTTGCCCCAGTGCATGGATTTGCCACAGCCATGTTAGAGGCTGGCATGCAGGCTCTGGCCCCTGTCCAGGCAACATTTTTCACTAATTCAAGGCTCTCAGGTTTACATTTTTGAGTTTGCAGTTTTTAGAAAAAAATCCACCCACACACTTCCATCCTCAAAGTTTCAAAATGTAAGATGAGTACCTCCTCAAAAAGGCAACCCTGAAGGCAAACAGGAATATCAGTGTTACCAACATACACACATGAAACAGTCTCCTGACTTTTACAGATGTTTTATCACTGTTTGTGTTGAGCTACTGCTTCAAGACAAAATCGGAGCCCTCAGAACTTTGTCACCAGCCATCAGCCTCCTGGGTTGGGTGTCAAATAAGCACAGACCGTTTTGTTTCTGGTCCAGCTTCTCTCAAACCTGCCACAGCAAATGGTTTGTGAGCCTCAGAGCTTAAGTTGGGCTCCCCTCCAAGCTGTGGACACTTTCCTAGGCACATCTGCAAGTGAGCAGGCCACACACCCCCAGACGCACCTTGCCGTCCAAATTCCACTTCTGCTGTGTAATAAAACTATCAAGGAGAAATTATCAGTAATAAATTCCTTTGGACGCAAAGTCGACCAGACACCATGATTATGCAGCAACCCAGAGCTTTAAATATCATTTGCACGTCATCTCAAACAATACTACAAGCTCAGAGGCTACAAATTTATTGTTACAAGAGTAATAAATGGTACAGATACAGTGTTTTTTGCCTCTTGGTTCACAGCTTGGTTCCATCTAACACAGGGCAAACAGAGGCAGTTTGCCTCTTCCACAACTGTAGACTGAGAAGCAAAATCCTGCCTACACAGATGTTGCCTTGGAGGTCAGGTTTGTCAGTTCAGAATCCCCCACATGGACAACCTGACCACTTGACTGTGGCCTTGACCATGTCACTCGGTAGCCAATTGCTAAAAGACAGCAAAGGGAGCTACAGAAAGAGACATGTTCCCAGGCTGGCTTTTTATGCATTCAGCCCACAGACTAGTGCAACTACAGTCAGTGGCCACAACTGGCAAACAAAGTCTGCCTTGCTGAGTCCAGCAAGGCCTTCTCCCCACCAGATGTGGTGCAAGCATTTCCTATCTTTGAATCCAGGGTTTGCAGTATAATTTAAAGCTGTTTCTGCAAGAAGCACACACTTCCCGCTGCCAGCAGCTAAGAAGGGGATCTCTGGGGGCTCAGGCAGTCCAAGCACAAGCACGCATGCTGCATTTGTGCCTCTTCCTACAAAAAGAGGGCCCAATATCTCAGAGCATGGCATGCTCAACCCAGCACACAGAAAAGCAGGAGCTGTCTCCCACAGCCCTGCTTCTGGTGGTGGATGCCCCAGCATCTACGTTCAACAGCAGGAATCTTCATGGGTAAAACTACTGCATATGCATTAATGGAGAATACAACATGGGGCACTGATACTGCAGACGCTTGGCTAGGTTTTCAAACCACATGTTGGCTTGCATACTGCACCTCAGACACTTGAGCCCCATCAGGGAAGCAGTTTAAGTGGGTGCCACAAGAAAACTCAGTTACCGGTGAAGTCTCACAAACAGGACCAGTCTAGCAAGCACTTCTGTATGTATAATTCATTTAAAACAAACAAACAAAAAACTGGGAATAGTTTGTAAACAAGAAAGGAGGTGGAGAGCCATTACCTAAGTGATCTCACATTCCTCGATTTGCTTTATCAATCTCAGTATTCAGAAAAAAGCTTAAGAGAAGTCCAGGCTCTCCAGTGAATCAACAAAACCACACAAAGGACTGTACCACTTCTCACAGCCTCCAGGCTGTGCATTAGCTTTTAGCCAAGGTACCTACCACATGAATAATGCAGCACGTCTTCCAGAGCATCTGCACTCCAATCAATCTACAGTAGCAAATAAAAACCTTTCAGCACGCCTTTCTATCAGGCAGCAGGACCTTTTACAGCTGCTCAGAGGCATATCCTTGGAAAAACAACCCTATCTGCTACCAGAGCTGGAAGCCTTTTAAATCGGCCAGCTGGGAACCAGCCTTTTAAATCAGCCATCCTGCTACTGGCCTTGATTTTATCAATTGCCTTTCTTTGTCTTTTGTTGCTAAAGGATCCACACCCACTGTTACAGGCCTCAGATTAAGGGAGCTCAGACTAAGGTTTCAGTCCACTTTCAGAAACAAGACACGTGCCATCCCCCAAAAACAGCAGCTGCCCAGGCACCCTCTCCTTCCTGAGACGGACAAGGTAGCCCCACCAGCCACACAGTATGCATGCCGCAGCCCTCCCCTGCTCTGTAAAGCAGCCTCGTAAGCGAAGTACCCTTCCCCAGTGTGGGGCTACAGGCAAAGAGCCTTCACCAAAGCAAGCCTCAGTCATATACTCAAACCCCTGTATTTCTGGAGGCAAAGCAGGTGATGGAAGGTGGTGCTTTGTCCATGTCCATCACTAGTGCCAGTTTGAACATCAGTCCTCTGCAGAAGCACAAACGTCCCTTCTCCTTGGCACCCCACCAGGAGCTGTGGGAACTGCTTGTCACCTCATTTCAGTAGCACAACCTGCAGGCTACTGGCTACCTGAGGGAGGACGTGCTGCTGGTGCAGATGGATTAGGACCTGCAGAGGTGGTGCGGGACAAAATGACAACAGCGAGCAAGATCTCAGAGACCATGTTCTAGAGATGTGTTATATCTTTCATCAGAAAATCCAGCTCTAAATAACACTCAGAAATATTTGCAGTTCTCCAGCATGGCAAAGATACTTAAATATAGTGCCCTGGAAAACTGCTTGTGAAAAAATGCTTCTGCCTGTAGTATAAACAATGCACAAATACAGAGGACATGAAGCAGGAGGTGAAGGAGTCACTCAAGATGGCAATGAGTTGATTTCCTCATCCACAAAACAGCGAGGCCCAAACCTTTCTCTGAGCAGGCACAGCAGCCCCTCTTGCCCCTTGTTTTCAGTGCATGCTGGCCAGGGCAGGACATGAGCTCTCACATATGTCCCTGGGAGGAGGTATGTCAGACCTTCCCCCCTGCTAACAGTAGGTCAAAGCTTATGCAGAGGGTACCAGGTGAGCACTGCCTGAGGAGAGGAGAGAGTGGCTCCTCTGCTGACAAAGGCATCATCTGCTTGGACCACAAGCAGAAGGGAGTTCCATGACTTTTGCCTCCCCCAGATATCTGCTTGGGCCAGGGAAGGCAAACACTGCATGGAGACCTGCCTTGTACTGAATAGCAAGCCCTGCACCCCACAGACATCATCACCAGCTGGTACCATATCAACTCAGAGCATCTTTTGAGTGAGGGACCCCAAAGTAGCCCACCAAGGACATACCAAAGCCCCAAACTTGGCAAAACACACATTGTGCAAATTTTGTTCATGTTAGGAGATACACCAAGTGTCGTGAACCTCAAAATAATTTTAAGCACATATGTCCAGGGGTAGGCTAGGGCTGCCAGGAGTGAAACAAGACCACTCTCCACAAGGCAAGGCTGAGACAGCAAAAATCCAGGGGCTATCCTGGCTGAGCTTTCTGACTGCATTTGTATTCGTCAAAGTTGAAACCACAATGCGCTCCCCAAGGCAGGCAGCAGCACCCAACGGGGTCCAGAATACAGACTCCCTGATGGTGACGCCTGCTCACAGTATTGCCACATCCCCACCACCTGGTATTACTCCATGGCTGTGCTCTTCTGTCATGCTGGTACAGCAGGGAGATAGACAAGGGAGCGTTTGTGCCTCACAAAAATAGCTCAGCCAGGTTATTTTTAACTGGGTCATCCCAGCACAGACAGCAGCAATGACCAGGAGGAGGGAAGAAAGCAAAAAGAAAAACTGGCAGAGACCACAAGCTCGGGCAGCTCCCAAGAGGTTCAGACTCTCCTATCACCTGACCTGATGAGGAGCCCAAGACTGTATTTTGGGTAGGATCACCCAGAACATTGTAAAATGAAGCCACATCATGAAGTACTGGCTGAATTGTCACCCGTTCTTTATATTATTGCTGGAGTCAGTTCCAAGCCTGACACTGAACATGTACTTGAGCCTCCCCTGGGACAAGTGGGACAAGCAAAAATAAATTACAACAATAAAATATACAGGATCACAGGAAAAAATTAGGCTAGAAGGCACCTCTGGAGGTCCCAAGTCCTATCCTCAGCTGCAGCAAAGCTCACTACAAAGGCAGGTCATGTTGCTCAGATGGTCTAGCTGAGTTTGGAAGACCAACGAGGATGGAGATCCCACAGACTCCTGGGAAAGTCCTTGCTGCCCACCAGGACCCTCGTGGCCTTCACTGACGAGCTGCTCTCTTGCCAGTCGGACCTAGCCTGCACCACTGCAGGGAGCTGCTGCAAATCAGGGTCGGAAGTCAACTTTTATCTTTACTGAAGCTCATGAGGGGCTGGTTTTCCCTTCATGAGAGGCATAAAGCAGGCTGGGAGCCTCCAGGTTGCTTAGGAAGCCTAGGGGCTGGGAATTGCCCATGGAGGGTCTGTTGCCAGACCTTGGACTTCCCTGCAGTGGCCAGAGAAGCATTGCTCTTCCCATGAGCAGCAGAAGTGATTCACCCTGGAGCAAGGGAGCCTGAGGTTCCCATGGCACCATCACTGTCACTCTGCAGCCAAGGGCACCCAGAGCTCCAGATCCTGAAGGTTCACACCTCTCACTAGGGCACAGTGAAACACCACCTCGCTGCACATGAATTCCCCCATGCCACAGAAGTTGCTCCATGAACATTTTTAAGCCAACTGTCAGCTAGAAATCGAGGTGAAGATCACGGCCCACCCTCCAATGAGTGTGAAGAAACTTGCACTTTGTCAATGCAAAGTCAGTTTGTGCTTCCCAGGAGGGACAGGGGAATCCTCCAGGGATGATCCCACATTCAGTGGCAACACCGTTTTCTGGCAGTTCAACCTCCCTCTTCACCATGTGTCCCATGTCTGCTTCATGTGGTGCCCCTACTCTGCGAGCTCTGACAGAAAGAAAGATGATGTATTGAGGACACAAACAGCTTCAGACCACACAGCTTTTAAGAAACACAGTAGTGGGTCAGGGGAGTGTGAAAGACTGGCAAAACCCAAAATGACACCGAAACTCAACTCAGTTTCATTAGGCTTATCAGAGCTCTCACCAAGGGCAGGAGGCAGTATGACTGAAGCAGAGGATGGGGCCACCCCAGCCTCTTCGGAAAGTGAGCCCCTCCTTCCCCTGGTTCACCTCCAGCTTTCCAAGATAGCCTGTGTACTCTGGCAGAAAGATAAAACCGACTTGCCTGCATTCTCCAGAGACAATACCCTCTTTCATTCTGCTGGTTACCTGGGCAGCAAAGAAAATATTATTGCTTATCAACTTCCTTGTGAGGACTAATGTGCTTCTGAATCCAATGAAAGGGCAAATTCCACCTTACAGAGCTTTTCTACCCTGGCAAGATCCTGCTCTGTTACGAAAGAAAAGCAAATACAACAATCCCAGTTCAAAGAACAATAAAAACTGGAAGCCTCCTCTGCCCCCCCCCACACTGCAAGAACTCATTATAAAAAGGAAATGGTGAAATGCACAAACTTTAAGAGATGTTGCCACATTTCTTGTCAGAAAGGCAGCCTTGAAAAACTCACCATCTGACCCTTTGTGAGCTCAGCAGTTTCTCCTGAAACCAGAACACCATGCTTTCACTCTCCTGTTTCACAGGAATAAGCTTCCTGCTATTCAAGGCCAAGACGGCTTCCGCGTTTCAGAAATCACAGTTCAGTTCCCTCTTGAAAAGATACAGCTGGGTCTCAGTAGCCTGCCATGTTGTCTGGGAAGATAGGGATGCTTGGTCCCACTGCTTTTTATCGCGAGGTCTAAGCATACCTGCAGGCATCTAGCAAATGGAGTATCTCTGCTAAAGGCTACTGTACAGAAGGCTTTTCTTGCAGCAAAGCTGAGCATCACTGGTTTGGGGGGTTTGGCCACCTTCAGGGAATCCCAAGACCTTGGTTAGTTGCCCACAGGAGTCCACGTGGGGTCCACTGGGCTAGTCAGAATTCTTCCCAAACCTTTTCTGCCTAGCTGAGGAGTTGTGACTGCCACCAGGGCACAGATACGTTAGGAAATCTGAATTGGCCAGCAGGATGGTGAGGCAGTGGAAATACAGCAAGCATGGGTGTTTCTCCTGAGTTCTGTGAAGGTTTGGAGGCTACATGCTTCACCTGAATATCTGAAGATAGAGCCCTTACATCTAATGTGATCTAATGTAACCACATTCCCTCATGACTGAAGGTTTGTGCCCTAACGAGCCCATAGGCTAGAATGCTTGTGCGATGTGATGAGATTCTGGTCAGCGAGACCAAGCCTGGCCTTAGGATCTCATCTTCAAAGCTACCTAGGAAAACTGAGAGTCTGATCAACCAGGTGAAAATGGAAAGTGCTACAGAGCTGAGGCACTAACCAGGCTCTGACTGGGCAGGAAAGCACAAGCACAGATGCAAGGACACAGTCTAGGGGACCTTGCCTCTAGTGGTCTCCAGTCCAGCCTCACAGTGAACCTGCCCATAGCTCTAATCAGAGCAGATTCAAAACCCCCAAGGATGAAGGCCTCCACCTGCCTGGCCCCAGGGCTGCACCACCCTCCTGGGGATGCAGCTTTCTCTAAAGTCTGACCTACTTCCCTTCAGCTGCAGCTTGCGTCCTTTTCTCCTTGTTACACTACCTGTCACTGCCAAGAATAGTCTGGCTCTGTAACTGCCCTTCCAGGAGTTGTATCCCACTGTTAGTAAATTGGTTTGGCAGCAAAAGACACAGGTACCTACTGCCATGGAGCGGAGAAAAAACAGCTGTGGATTTCCCAGTTGTGAGCCAGGAACAAAGGGAAACAGTCCCTGTCCTTCTGGGAGCAATGACAGCAGGATCTTGTTCTTTGAAAGGTGGTGGGCAGCATCAGAGGTCTTCTCTGAAGCCCATAGCTGCAGAGTTCTTCCATCTCCCTTGCACCATCATCTGCATGCAAAAACCACTTAGGGGCCCACAGAAAAGAGAAGTGTGGGGAGCTCTCCCACACTCATGCAGTGCCTATGGAATTGCTTTATAATTCCAGTTGAGGCTTTTCTCTTTAACTGGCTGATTAAATCAGAATTGACACCTCTCTCTTCTCCAGAAAACTACTAATGCACTTTTGAGCTCTGTAACAGCAGGCCCCATTTATCCGATGCATGACAAGCCAGCAAGAGTGTGGCAAAGGCAGGTGTTACAGACACAACAGCCAATGCTTTCTTCTGCCGCATCACAACTTTTAAAATCAATTCACCATTTAGACCACAGATAGTGGGTTCAGTTTTGCTCTTTTTGGTTCTTAGTCTGGCTTTGATTGATGCTGAGTGGGAGGACTACCCATGCTTTCCCTGCAAAGGAAATGAGATTCTGTGCACATTCATTCACCCACTGGGCTTGGGAAATGCACAGTCTGGGAAACCAGTGGCATCACTCTGAACCAAATCCATTGGTACAAGTGCAGAAGTAGCGTTTGGTTCAGACTGGGAACACGCTCTTGAAGCAAATCTCCTTATTGCTGCCATTTACTGCACTCCAGTTTGCACTGCAAAGCCATCTTGGCACATGCAGGCAGGATTCCCTCCAGATGAAACTAGAATCATTCCAGGATCAGAACCCAGGGCACTCCATCTGCTAATGGGTCCAGTTGGGTCAAATTAAAATGTCCAAAATGCCTGTGGATATGAAGTCCTGGTACCACCTCTTTTGCTCCACAGGTCTACTCCTCTTGCACTGTAGATGTGGCTATAGTTAACACACAAGTGAGGTCAGACACTGCACAGACAGTTTTCCATAGACATCCCTCTCTGACCTTCAGCCTTACCTGTCTTCAGGTAGATTATTTTCTTTACCTCCTCCCATCCAAGTATTGCTCTTTTATACTAGTTTTGAGTGTTCCTCCATCTCTGATCATTTTCTTTCAGCATCACTGCTCTTCTCTGCAACCAGTCCCCCTCTTCACAGCTCCCATCTAGCAGCAACAAAGATCAGCCTCTCCTCCCATATAGTAGTTTATTTTCTATGTACTTCATTCCTGCCAGCCTCTTTGCATATCTCCTCCAGAATGAGTTTTGATCATCTTCCAGCTCTGTCCCTCTGCATCACCCATCTCTCTAACCCTTCCAGCTGGGGAGCACCCCTGGCAGAACCTCCACGTCCCAGCTGAGCTCCCAGCTACAGACTCGCTCTCTCTCTCCCTCTACCACGGCTACTTTCCATGCCAGTCTATTTCTCCAGCATAGCTGATACCCACACCAACAAGTTGATCTTTTCTCTGCCTTTGAGTCAGCTCTGGGCATTTGTGGCTCAGGGACTTTTTGAGCCAAAGGTTTATCTGTCTGTTTAGCCTGCCCTAATGGATTTTCCGCCTGCAGATTCACCTAATGGCTTTTCTTGAACCACATCCCCAACATCCTGTGTCAATGAGTTCCACTGTTTATCTGTATCCTGTAGTTCCTGGGCAGTGATAAACAGAGGAACAGTCACTCCCTATCTGAACTCTCCATCCCAGCATCCTACCATAAGTCAAAGGCAGTATGTCATATCCCTTTTTAGGCATACCTTTTCCAAGCTAAACAGTTGTCCCTCTCTGCCTTCTCTTCTGCACCACCAGGTCCTCAATAAGCTGCAGAAAGCAAGCATCGCATGACGCATTCAAGACATAGCTGCACTGTGGATGTATCCAGACAGTATTTGATCTTTTCACAGTGCCAGTGGAAAGGACAAAAGAAAAAAAAAGAAAAAAAAAGAAAGGTAGTACAGCCCTTGAAGTCTGGCTGTGAATTAAAGCAGCATTTGAACTCCTGACATAATGGAGGCCAGGCAGCTTGGGACATGACTACCACGCCTTAGGCAGCAAAAACAAAGACTGTCTGTGTGAAGAAGAGTGAGAGGAAAAGCACTGGGTAGGACACACTGAGCCACACTGCACCTGACTGAATATGCAGTTTTCTCTGGGTATCTTACATGCATTCATGAAATTACAACTCCCAGCTCTTGCTCAGCCAGAGATGACATTAAATGGGAACAGCTCCACAGAGGAGTCCCCGAGAAGGCTTGAGAGCTGCAGGTGAGTGCTACTGCTGCCAGTGACACCCTCGGTGCCCTGCGATACCAGGGAACTCCAGGCACAGGAAGGGCAGCGGATAATGACACAGGCAGACACCGAAGTAAAGAAAGGGAAAGGGTTTTAGAAAGAGATCAAAATAAAGATCTGAATTTCTTAGGGGAGACTTGCCTTTCTGCAGTAGTTCAAGACACTTGCAGATTTCTAGACTTACAGACTAAGACACCATGCCATCATCTGCCTGTACTGCCAGTGGCCAGTGGCACCGGTGGCAGCAGAACCCCACAAGAGTGAAAGGTGTGTGAAACCCTTCTAGTACCACATATAGTGTCTATGCCATTAATTTTCCAAACCCCCACAACTGAGCTTGGCTGCAAGACAGGCAGATACAAGAGTATAAACACTACTATGGTTTTTTTGTATGTAAGACACAAGCTGTCACAAAGCCACAGAAAAGTTCATGTTGCAAGTCATGCTGTCAGGGAAGGAAGAATAGGTAAGACTCTGGAAAACTCTTCTGAAATACACAAAACCATACACAAGATAATGACTGGTTTCACTGTTTCTCACAATTGAAAGAAAGAGAAGGTAGAGAAATTGTCACTTCAGTTCCCTGTTTACACATCAAACAGATCTACTCTTAATTAAGTTTAAGAAGTCCTGTTCCACTAACAGCCCACAAAGGGCTGGGCACCAAAACCAAGCTCTCAACAGTAAGAGATTCCACAAGCTAACAGCAAGATGAGCTTTATTGAAATGTTTTTTGAAACCTCAAGGATGATCACAATATACTCAAGGACATCCTTTGGTATTTTGCCTCCATCCAATGGATGGACCCATAAAGCAGATATGTGTCCTGCAGCAGAAAGTTAGGGATTCTCACCACTCATCCAAGTTCAACACTCAGCATGAGTGTTGGGAAAGAAGTATGGGAGATAGGGACCAAGGCAGACTTTCCAGGTGGACTTTAGCTAGGGGTTTCCTTGGTTTAAACTCCTTGGAACTTTGGTTCCTAATATCATTACCAGGTGTTGTGGTTTAACCCCAGCTGGCAAATAAGCACCATGCAGCTGCTTGCTCACTCCCCTCCCCCCCACCCAGTGGGATGGGGAAGAGAATCGAAAAAAAGTAAGATCAATAGGTTGAGATAAAGACAGTTAAATAGGACAGAAAGTAAGAAAATAATAATAATTATTATTATTATAAGACAATAATAATAATAAAAAAATAATTGGAATATACATAACAAGTGACGCACAATGCAATTGCTTACCACTCGCCGACCGATGTCCAGTCAGTTCCCAAGCAGCGATCTGTCACCCCCCTGGCCAGCTCCCCCCAGTTTATATACTGGGCATGACATCACATGGTCTGGAATACCCCTTTGGCTAGTTTGGGTCAGCTGCCCTAGCTGTGTCCCCTCCCAGCTTCCTGTGTCCCATCAGCCTTCTCGCTGGTTGGCCATGAGAAGCTGAAAAATCCTTTGCTTAGTATAAACATTACTTAGCAACAACTGAAAACATCAGTGTGTTATCAACGTTATTCTCATATTAAATCCAAAACACAGCACTGTACCAGCTACTAGGAAGAAAATTAACTCTATCACAGCTAAAACCAGGATACCAGGTTTTCACATCTACTGTCATCACAGAATCACAGGCAAATTTAGGCTGGAATGGGCCTCTGAGGGGCTGTAGCCCAAACTCCTGGTCAAAGCAGGGTCAGCCTTTAAGTAGGCCAGGTTTCTCAGGGCCTTTTCCACCTCTGTTCTGAAAATCTCCAAAGGTGGAGGTACTACAGGCAAGCAAACCATCCTGCTAAGCCCCTGCCTGGCTAATAACTGTGACCTCTGTCAGTCAATACACAACAGCCGCAGAGGCAGATACTGGTCCTACACAGTGCTCTGCCTCCATGAGGGTAAGTCACCTACCTCTCCCTCTCGAGATCTCCTGCCAATACAGTCAGTGAAGTCCATCTCCACTGACAGTCAATGTCCAAAGTGTCTCAGAGGACTCTTGCCTTCAAATTGTCATCCCTCCAGTGACCATAAAACAAAACTCAGGAGAGAAAGTTAGCTGTTGTGTTGGGGAAAGAATACCACCTTGGGGCCCTAAAGGCAAAGCCCAGCAGAACATGCTGAGAGCCTGGAGAGGAGTGTATGCTCTCCACCAGGATAAGATGGGATGCTTTGTGGGTGACAAGCTGGGGGAAGAAATCTCTGCAGGAGGCCAGGTAGCTGCTGTTCAGCTAATGGCAGGCTGAGAGGTGTCACCTACTTCCAGAAAACACTGCTGTCTTCACTGAATGACATTATTTGGAAGATCATCCTTCAAGTTTCTAGCAATGCATCATCCCAGGAAGCTCTTCCCACAATTCCTCCTCTTTGCTGCTAAAAACACAATTGCCTTATTATTTTGCCAAATAATAACTTCTACTTCCAGCTACTGGCTGTCATTCTGGTTTGTCAGCCAGACTGAAGAATCCATTATCTATAAAGATACAAGAGGCTTCTGATCTTTTCAGCTCCACGAGAACCAAGAGTTCACCAAAACACAGCCTGGATGCCAAGAAAGACAGAACTGTCAACTTTCCAATTGAGCTTTTACATATAAAAGCTCAGTGACAGGTTGGGTTTTTCTGCTCCAGGACTTGGTTTGCCTGGCAGGGTGCATCACACCCATAGCTATTGCACAGTGCTCAATGTATGGCAGGGGGCATGAGCCTCAAATAGATGCAGGGGGCTGTAAAGTCAATCCCTTCAATCCCTATTAAGCCTTTAAATGAGTGCCATGATTTTTAAACCATGAGACACTGAAATCCTATTGATTTCTATGGAAGCTGTTGGATGCCAGGCTATCATTAGCAAAACCAGTCTTTTCAATTAAGACTTCAGGCATCGGTTACTGACATTAAGACCTTTGCAAATTCAGAGAGAAACATGAGCCACAGCCATGAATGACCACAGGCAGGAGGGGTCAGAAGAAAGACTGATCCTCCCTGACTGTAAGGAAAAGAGCCTCTATATGTAGGAGGAGCTGAATATTATGAGAGCAGGAACTTGGAGCAATGCTATTCTGATTTTGTTTTTGTTGTTCCGTGCGTGTATTTTGGCATTCAAATTAAATCAGAGAAAATGGCAGAGAAAAAATAATGTGAACTAATTACATTTAAGTAGATGTTAGCACGACAATCTTTGACTTCTATTTGTCTACCGCAATTAAAGAGCTGTCTGGGTTCTCTGTGCCTATTACCCTGCAATTTTGTTGCCAGCACAGGCTCCTTTTAGGAGCCAGATAGAATGGAAAAAAACAGAGGATGACAAGGAAGATTGGTCCTTCCTGGCATCGTTCACGTTACCAGTGTTCCCAATAACATCAATGTGAGGTTCCTTAGAAAGGAGCACTGCAACTGTGCCAGCAGTTCAGGCAAAATGGTAGCTACACTTTTCTAAGGCAATATGTTTTATATTTTTCAAGATTTGTGTGTTCTTCCTCAGGGCAAACACTGTGAAGCACTGGTTTAAGCAACTGGTTTTAAATAACCTCACACGTAACCATGTGGAAGGTTGCTGAGAGCTGAACAGCACTGGCAGAGCCAAACTTTCCACAGCCTGGAAAGCAAAACACAGATACCCGATGGGAGAAGAGCTACTGTGCTACAGAGGGTGGTGAAAAGCCTATCGCTGGATTCAGCACAGCTCACCGGTGTGACAATGACAATGGGTGGCATTCAGGGGCAGAACCACTTCAAGAGTCTTTGTGGCAGACAGGCAAATGTGCTATGTGCAAATGCTCCCTGGCTAAATGAGACCCAGGTGAGGCTGGAGTACAACAGGCAGCTTCAGGAGAGATCTGCTGCTCCCAGTCCCGCACTTGCACATGCTCTTGTCCACCTGCTGCGTCAGTCCATGCCCCAATCCAGGGAAAGGGCAATGTCTGAGAAAAAGGCACTTTACTACTGAGCACTACCCATGCATCCTGCCTGTGGTTCCCAGAAAACCTGGGATGGGATCCAGAGTTTTCTGACTCCCAGGGAGGATTTCAGCCCTCTGCACAGGCGCCCTGCAAGGAGAGTTTAAATCATAGTATCTGTACAACAAGGATTGCTTAATTTCTGTTCTTGGGAGTAGGCCCAGTACTTGCCTTGGCTCCTCCTGCCTGCACCTTTTTTCTGACATACAAGCTGGAGCCACGAGGCTCATACTTACTTTACTAGAGTAACCCTGACATGGAGAGCCTTGCCCAGCCACCTTTTCCTGGGAGGAGCTCTCCCCCAGCATTGCCTCCTATCCTGTTTAAGCACAGCTCCCAAAGCTGCAGGAGGACGAACAAGACTGAGTTTGGCCTCTTCTGCTTTCCTGGAAGCTATCTAATCAGTTTCTATGGACTTTGACTCAATCTAAGTGATAAAAATACCACAGATTATGGGAGTTTCTGCTGCTTTGTCTTCCTTATCATCTTCCTCCATGACTTTGTCCCACAGAGGGAGAGAGGCAGTGCAAAGTCATCGGTGCAGAAGACCTCCTCTCTGCAGGTAGGAATGTCAGTGTTTCCTGGCACAGAGATAAAGACCACAGCAACTCACCAGACTGGAAAGAAACCTTTGCACAAACCGGAGCCCAGAAGGATGCTCGGAAAAGAGACGGAGAGAGAAGCCAAACTTTGGGCACTGCTCTAGAAAATGTGAAACTGTGCGAAATAGAGCAGGGAGCAGGTCAACAGGGGAAGAGAGAACAGGGCTTAGAGCTGCACACTATCATTGGTACTAACATGGGCAGCAGCATGTCTCCAAGCTTTAGAAAGGGCTTTGCTTGGCTGAGGGTCAGAAAGTCCTATTTGTGAATTTCAAAGTACTTTGGAAATAGTAAGCATCAGCATTACCCTAATAGAGCCCTGCAGGGTGTATTTTCAAAATGGAGAATTGCTGGCAAGCCTGTCATACTGCAGAGGGGAAATCCCTGGAAATACTAGGTCAGCCTGGCTTCTACTTGCAAGCCAGTATAACCCTGTGAGCGTCAACCCCCCTCAGCCCATACAGCCTCCTGGATGATCTAAAGGTCTTTCCCGTTTCTGCTGTGGGGAGGCTGAAGGCACGTCAGCGTAGTTGCTATGTGCTGCAGGCTGCTTGCCTCAATCAGCGCTCTGCAGCAAGAGCAGCATAACTTGCATTTAAGGGAAGCCAGGTAATGACTACATGTGAAACACCTCACCGCATTATCACTCCGGTGCTGTCCTGGTTTCGGCTGGGATAGAGTTAATTTTCTTCTCAGTAGCTGGTACAGTGTGTTTTGGATTTAGTGTGAGAATAATGTTGACAAGACACTGATGTTGTACCTATTGCTAATTAGCTCTGATCCTAAGTTAAGGGTTTTTCAGTTTCCCATGCTAAACCCATGGAGGGCAGCTCCTTGGTTCAGGGGAAACTAATGTTTTTTCTAAAGACTATCAAGCCATCTCTTGTGACCCAGTCCAAGTGGTTTGCAGCTTCACCCCCAGAGTGCCGTATTCCACAGGTCAAACACCTTCAGTATTGGAAACTCCTACAGGAAAGACCTCCTCCTCCCTCCCACTACGAATGGCTGCCAGAGACAGGGATATCAACGCAGAAACCTGGCACAGGAGAAGCATAACTGTGAGGCAGAGAGAGATGGCCACACACTCACCCTGCACAAGTGTGAGGCGATCACAAGACCCAGGTGTCCCCAGCAGTCAACATCTCCATAACATCTGGCCCTGCCTGCAGCCAGGCTGCGGTTGGCTTCATACTGAGATGAGAGCTCCTCTATGGAGCCAACTCACCTCTGGAAGACACAGTGCTGCCAGGATCAGGTCAACCCATAGATGGCTCTGCTCGAAGCTAAAGAGGAGAGGTAGCAAACAAAGAGGAGAAGGAGAGGCAACTCCACCGTGTTTTGGATTTAGTGTGAAGATAATGTTGATAACACACTGATGTTTTAGTTGTTGCTAAGTAGTGCTGATCCTAAGTTAAGAGCTTTTCAGTTTCCCATGCTGTGCCAGCAAGCAGGTGTGCAAGAAGCTAGGAGGGAGCACAGCCAGGACAGCTGACCCAAACTAGCCAAAGGGATATTCCAGACCATAGAATGTCATGCTCAGTATATAAACTGGGGGGAGTTGGCCAGAAGGGGTGCATTGCTGCTCAGGCATCAGTCAGCAGGTGGTGAGCAATTGCACTTCTCTTTCCTTGTATTGTTTTGGTTTGGGGGGGAGTGGGTGTTATATTCCTTTTCATTATTATTAACATTATTATTATTATTACTATTATATTGTTATTGTTTTTGTTAGTATTATATTTTATTTTACCTCAGTTATTAAACTTTTCTTATCTCAACCCATGAGTTTTACTACTTTTTTCAATTCTCCTCCCCATCCCACTGGGTAGGGGGCAAGTAAGCAAGTGGCTGCATGGTGCTTTGTTGCTGGCTGGGGTTAAACCACTGTAGGTGCCTTCTTGCCATGGGAGCATGAGATCAAACTGTCTGTGGCCCTGCTGTGCGTCAAGAGGCAGCCAGCCCCAGCTGTTTCAAAGAGCAGCCACTGTCCAGCCTCAGCAGCGATGAATCCACAGGTCCCCTTTGGTCTGAGCAGGAGGTTTAGCAGCAAGTTCCTCAGCAGCCACCCAGATATCAGCCCATTGGCCAACTGTAATACTGGCTACCATTTTATTGCCAAAAAAGACTGCCGCTGTTTAGAACTGGCAGATGGGAATACTCGGATAAGGTGGTAGGGTTTGTTTGGGTTATTTCTTTTGTTGAAGCAAACACTTCAAGCAAACTTTCTTGGAGAAGATTTATTTATGAGAGTGGAGGACAGGGTCTGGCCTTTAAGGATCAGGACTCTGCTGAGATCCCCTTGGAACAACAAAGAGCAGACCATGGGGAACTGATCTGCAACAGTCTCCCTCCACCCTGTTTCTTCACAGAAGGTCTCTGTCAGACTCTGTCACAACCTACCCTCCAACAGTTTGCCCATCAAAATCCCTGCTGTGGAAATCAGGATCCACCAGGGTGGGACGAAGACTTCATGTTGTGCAGCTGTTGTGGGCCAAGGAATACAAAAACATCAGAGGCAGTGAACTAACTACAACATATGAGGAGTCTACGGTGATACACAAAATCTACCTTAGCTTGCCCCTGAAGCAGCTGTCTCACTCCAAAACATCACCTTTGCTTCTGGGGATTTGCCAAATCCTTCAGCTCTCTCCCCAAGCCTCTGTAATGCTGAAGTGCCCATGTGCCTGGGCATTTGCAGCTCACAGCACAGCGACCTGCTCCGTACTCTAGTGTACACCCCCAAAACACAGTCCATACAGCACTCAGGCATCTGGCAGTCCAGATGGCCCACAGGCAAGGGACAACTGCCCTTGCACAGGTACCGCAAACCACTTCTAGAAACCAGCAGTGTGCCCAATGCCAACCCACCTAGAAGGAGACTCACAGAAACATGCCACGGAGTCAGACAACCCAAAATCCACTCATTATCCAGCTACTAACAAATGTAGCAGACACAGCAACATTCAAAATATTATCCAATACCAACATTTTCTGAGCAAGAAATCTGCTCAGAGAGGACAAACTAACAGACTGGAGAGACAGACAGAAATTACCCAGGGGGGGAAGGAGAGCGAGAAACCCACCACATCTGGAGATACTCTGACCTGCTATCAGGAAACCCATCTGCTGCACAGATGCAGCCAGCAACCGGTCTAATCAATGACACGGAGGTGAGTAACGCTGCTGGCCAGGCTGATGCAGCTGGCACACAGAGAGCAGCAGTCTCCCTCTCCCCCAAGACTTGCAAAACTGGCACACTCATGCAGAGCTGCTTGCTTTGCCTCCAAGGAAAAGAGGTCAGGAGCAGTGCGGGACAGAGCTGGGGTGCAGGCCGCAGAATTGTCTGGCTCTTTTTCCAAACGTCTCCAGTGCCTGGGCCTGACATTTCACAGGTCTACAGCAGCTCTACAGAGATGACAAGGTTTGATTTGTTGCTATGGCCTAACAGACTGAATGAATTTGAAATACCTTTCATTGATGGACCCATAGCTTGTCTGTAATAATGCTAATTCACCAAGCAACATCAGCACAGATGAAAACACCTCCTTTTTGCCTTGTCTCTAAGAAGCAACCAGCTCCCTTCTATCCTGCCTCCCAAAGCTTTGCTCTAGTTTCCTGAAATGCTCACACCAAAACATGAACTCCCTGCATGTCTCTATCAGTCACTCTATCTCTGATCAAATCAGGAGAGATCAGAGCTCTCCAAAGAGGGCAGCCAGTGGGAGAACAAAGAGAACAGCAGGGCTACACAGGCTGCTCCTTTGTTAACCCACCGGGGAGCCTGCGTTGGGAAGCTTAGAAGGCAACCAACACCCAACCTCCCCCCAAGTGTTCTCTGAATCCTCTGCAGAAATCACTTCCCTTGAGCACCCAAGAGGCCAGAAGAGGTTAAGCTTGTCCAGGCAAATTGCCTTTACAGGGACTACAGCAAACACAGTGCCTTCTTAGGAGGTGTAAGTGAACGGGGTGGGAGGGGATCAGGAACAGCCAGGATGCTGCAGGGCTGTTTTTCCACACTCCAGAACAAGACAAGGAGAGCACCACTCCCTACAGGGTGAACAATGGATGTTCAGCAAGACACTGCACATAGCTGGCCTCCCTAGGCCACTGGGGACTTGTTTGCAAAGAGCTGTCATCATTACATATCCCTTCACAACGGCCTGCCTTGGCCCCTTACAGAGCTGCAGCATCAAAACCAGACCCACGGGAAGAAGCAGTCCTCCAAAGCTGTGCGGCCTGAAAGTAAGACCCTTTAAAGGGCTTGCCCTGAAGGGGGAACTGGCACCAGGAGACCCCGCTGTCAGAGAGGATGGCCCAGATGTCATTTATGTGGCTGTCATAGTGCTCTGCACAAGACGTGACCTCCCCTGACATCAAGCACCCACAATCCCCATGGCTCCAGCACAGAAGGGCCAAATGCAACCCACTCACACGCACAGACCCATAGATGAGGCTTCTCTCTGTATCATCAGCGAAGCCATACGGATGTGAAACCGTGCCGCCCGTTGCACCGGCAAGCGGGGCTGGCGGGAAGAGGCTCAGCCTTCCCGGGCAGGCGGCACGATGCTGACTCCCACCTGCCTCAAGTCGGCGAGAAGCTCTGTTGCTCCGTGCACCGGCCGCGCACCTCGGAGCGGAGCCCGGCCCGCTGCAGACCCACCCGCCCCGGGCCGGGGGGCTCCTACCGAGGGCCAGCTCCCGGTCCGTCACGCTCCGCGCAGAAAATCCCCCCTGCAGTTACCTGCAGGAACAGCCCAAGGGCAGGGCGCTGCTGGGGAGCCAGAATCCTGCCCGGGGCGGGCACGATCAGCACCGGCTGCCCCGACTGCGGCCAGCGGGGAAGCCCCGCTCCCGCTCCCGCCGCACACATCGGGGGATGCCCGAGGCCCG
>VYZV01016344.1:261193-284757 GCA_013401275.1 Pandion haliaetus
CTGCCCGCCGACCCCTGATGCGGGAGCCTGAGCCCACAGAGCTCCGGAGCGCCTTCCCAGGGTGGTCCGGTCCGGTCCGGTCCGGTCCGGCAGCACGGCTGTGCCCAACCCTTGGGCGCGATCTGCTGTGGGAAGCGTGGGGTCTGCTCAGCTGCTGTCGTGGGGAGAGCCCCTCTGTAACCACAGCAAAGTGCTCAAGCACCTCTCCTTTCCCTGGGCCTGGGGAGCCAGCCCGCCTGAGCCGGTGTGCACAGTTCCCCGCTGCAGGTAGGTCCCCCAGGTCTGTGCCCGGAGGCACATTGTGAAGGCTGGGCACGTTTTCCTGGGAGATCATCCCGACAGCATCAGGACTTTGCCATCGTGTGCACAGAGGGTACCCACAGGCCTTACCCACAGGCTGGCAGAGCTGCTGAGGACATGGCAGTACGTTCCCACAGCCTCAGTGCGAGCACCAGGTTCTGGACATGATGCCCTGAACGCCACACACACCCCTGCAACACTTTAGTGAGCCAGCCTTAGCCAGTAGCCTCTGGCTGGCTCCACAGTCTGTGGCAGATGGAGAGACACTGGCCCATGTGGACCCAAAGCTGCATGGCCTTCTCTGATGGCAAATGGCTCTAGAAATCTTCTTGTGTCTGCAGAGCTCACACTCGGACTTTTGGGTTAGCTGGTACCTTGGCAGCACTACAAGCCCATGTGGTACCCTGGATGAGGATCTTGGCAAGTTAACAGCAATGCCCAAGATCAAAGGGCAGAGGAGATTTCCTTGGCCAGGTCACCCACGCAGCTAACACCACTCTGGTCCTGTCTGAACAGAGCCTGAGCCAGCTAGCTCATCTCCGTGATTTAGTCCCACCAGTCTGTGGGTGGCAGTGGCAGCTCCAGGCTCAGCCAGTGGGTGTGACAAGACTGTAAGACTGGGTGTCCTCCACACGTGAGATGCTGCAGTTCAGGTGTCTCTGCTTTGACTCTGTGGTGGTGAGACAGAAGTCTGCCACTCCCTCAGGGCAGCTGAAGTCCTTTTGGGGAAGGAAAAGCAGGCCCTTGACAAGAGCAGTCCCACCAAATCCTTCAAGGAAGTTGAGCAGAATTTCAGAAGCAACCAGCAGCCACCAAGAGTGATCTCCGTGACTTGCTGCCAGGTGCCAGGTTGGGACAATCCAGGAGACTGAAGCAGTCAAGCTGAGAGATGGCTGTTGAGAAGCACTGGCCATGGATGGAGCACAGGAAGCAATCCAGCTGTGGTCACTAATCATGGCTGCTTGTGCAGCAGCTGTCCTGGACCTGCCCTGCCTGCAGTAATTGAGATGACTTCTAGAACCCCTCAGGACCCCTGAGCTTATGCTCACATCTTCTCCATGGAGAAGTACAAGAGAGGTGAGGTGCTGATGCACAGATGATTTCCAGTGCTTCCTTTCACGCACACTGTGCTACAGCCCCGACTGAGCTGTAGAAGATTGCATGCAAGACTGACAGAGGGACAAAGATGTCTTTGTTTGAGGTTATTGGTGGGAAATGTTTCTACTACCTACAGCCCTGTCCACTGTAGGCATCTGGCTACACTAGTTGTGCACAAGCGCAGTTCGTCAGAGCTGTTTTAGGTGCTGAAAAAGTGAATGGTTTTGCTGCCTGTTCCCCTTTGCAATCCAAGACTGGGTGGCTAGGACTGGTGTCTGTACTGGGGTGTCGTCCGTGATTGGGGTGAACTCTGCTCTCTGTCTTCTGGGACTTCTCAACTGGTCACCCAAGAGCAAGGGCCTGGCTGAGCAACTGCTGCTGACAGCCTGTGTACAGAGGTGGTTTGTGGCAAAGAGCAGCCCTGCACAACACTCATCCTGCTTTGTAAAGGGCCTCCAGTAGCCCCAAAGAAAACACCGTTGTTAGTGCTTTCTGTTGGGATCCAACAGCAGAAGTTGGAGCAATGTGCCCTGTAACTCTCTGCCATCCCACACCCTTAAGTGCCAGAAATAGGGCCAGAGCCAGGCTAGTGTCACTTCTGGACATCTCTTCCCAGCCTTCGCAAACTAATGAAAAGTGGAAAGCTATCACCGCAGATCGCAGAGTTTGTTATGGAGGGGAGCCTGACAGCAGCACAATCCAACAGCACCATTGGCCCACTGCTAGCCAGAAACCACGTGCAGCACTGCAGCCTGTGGCAAGCCGCTGGGAAGAGCAGAGCCAGCACCTGTTGTGGCTGCTCTGCGTTGCAGGAGCTACATCGGTGTGGCCACATTCGTGGTACGTGTGCTGCTATGGATAAAGCACCTGTCACCTAGCTGGGGGCGGCTCCCAGAGAGCACGGTCCTACAGGGAGCAGCTGCAGAAGCGGATGAGAAAAGACAGAAGGAAAATGGCTTTCTGCTTGGTGATATGCCTTGCAATCCTAGGAAGGGCACAACCAGTTTGCAGACACAATATGCTCAAGTAGATTTAGTTCAATGCTGTGTTATACTGGCGCACAGCCTAGGACATCTGCACTGAAGAGGAGGAGGTGTTGTAGCAAGCACACTGTACTCTGCTTCATCCCAGTCTGCTGAGGACAAGGGGCCTGACATGCCCACGGTAGGTTTGGATGGAGCTGCGTGGAAGAAGCTGCTAATTAGTTATACCCAATTAGCATCATACTTAACAAGAACTTCCCTAGTTCCCACCACTCCTGCTGTAATTATTTCCAGCCCTGTGAAGTTCAAGACCACTGACAGTGCCACATGTATGGGGGTGGGTGGCACAGAGGGGTAAGGTGGAAGGTGGGCCCACACAACACCTACCAGCCTCAGGGACTGATTTAAAACACCATTGTGATAGCAGTGTCAAAACTGGAAGTCTTTTCAGAGTCTGTGGCATCAGCAACTCCCCTCAATGTGCAAGAGCTTTTAGCACATTGAAAAACGTTAAATTATCAGAAGATGAAGCAAAAAAATGTCAGTTGGTTTTAATTTCCTTTTGGAACTTCTCCTCCCTGCAAAATGCTGCCATAAACAATACCTTTGTGCTAACAGAATCACTTTATAAAAGAAAAAATAAAGGTATTATTTTTAGCAGGGGGCTGTGATGTTGGGCTGAGTACTATTGTTTCCCAAGGGACCTTGAAATTTGATTTTACTTACCTTGAATGTTGCCTCAAGTCACAAAGCATCCTACCAGCTTGACACCAGAACATGCCAAGGAGGTTCCATATTACAAAAATTAAGCTTAAAACCAGAGCAGTTACTGATCCATCAGCTGGAATCTCAAAGCGAGACTTTGCACTTGGCAGGAAGCCATCAGTTAATAATGAGAATAAATGGGGACTTTGTCTCAATGGTAGTGGACCACGCACCTAAAACAAGCATCTGGTTGCAGCACGACAGGGGACCCCTCACCCCAAGTGTGCTTGCCACAGTTAAGTGATACCTCCTCTTCCACTGACTAACCTGGGTGCTGTTTTCCTCTCTGGAGAGCTCCTGAGGGTGATCAGAAAGTGCACAGGTGTATTCTCATGATTTAGGGTCTCAGTGCAGCCTGCAGCCTGTCACCAAACTCCAGGAAAGGGGTTAAATTACCTCGGAGGGCATTAAATTACTTCAGTTCCACCACTTATGGCCCTAGCATGGGAAAATGGTTTGTCTTCTTGCACCTGGCACATCCCTAGGCCAGACAGAGCTGATGTTCTGCAGAGGAGCTCTTAGCACTGAGAAATGGCTGGAGAAGTCCCAGCTTTGGTTCAGGCCACCAGAGTGAGTTCTTAAATGCAAAGAGAGCTAGCCCCAGGTCTTGTGTCTGTGATGGTGGCAGGAGGTTGCCCAGCCTGCAAGCTGAAGGAGAAACAGCATTGTGGCATAGCTCCTGGTACAGGCCGTTGTTGCTTCCTGCTCATGGGCAATGCCTTGTCCTTTAGCTCTCTCCTTCACCCTGGATGAGTAGCTCAAGCTTGGGATAAACATTAACGCAACACAGCAACAAGCTCCCTGAGAATGCCTCTTTCTGGGGCAGCGTGCCAGGGTACAGGAGTGGATCAAATGTCTTTGCCGTGCACTAGCTTTTGCATGCAAGGGCTTAGCTGCAGCATATACTGGCAATGGTTGTTCAGACCAAAGATCCTTCCAGCCCAATACCACCCACGGCCAAAAAGGGGTGAAGAAGGGAAGCCTCCTGGCCTCTACCTGTTTGCAGGTCAGGGACTCACTGAGCCACCAGTGGCTTTTTGTGTGTTTGGCCACCCTCCACCAATTTGTCTTCCCAAAACCACATAAACTCTTAGTAGCCCCAAAGTCCTGCAACAAGGTAATCTACAGATTAATTGCATATTCAGGGCGGGGGGGGGTCGTGGATCAAAACCATTCCTTTTATGATTGGAGCTAGTATCCCAAGGTTTAGTTTAATGCAGAGGCAGAAGGCTTAATTTAACAAGTAATGTTATGCATACAGCAAAGCTAAGCAAAAGCTCACTCTAGGGTGGAAAGACACCTGTTTTATCCACAGGTGTCAGCACAGGCAGAGGGAGCTACTGGGCTGCGTGACCAGGTGAAACCCTTTTCCAGCCACAACAGTTGGCCGTGGCAGCACAAATTACCCTTGTGCACTTCATGCAGGGCTAACCTCTGTCCAGAGCACCCCCAGCACTGACTGATGCTCACGGCAGGTCTTGCAGAGGCCCGAGGCCTTGCGCAGGGCTAAGCCAACCTCTGGGTGCAGCTGGCATTTTGTGACACGATTTCAGTGCTTTTCAGTAGCCCTAATGTTTGTGGAAGGGAAGTAGAGTAGGGCCCATGAGGACATGCTAGCTTGGCTCCAAGCTGCAGGCCTGCACAGGCCTTGCAGATATTCCTGCATCTACCACATTTTAGTAAAGAACAATCACAAGTGGCTGGCTGGCAATATGACCAGAAGAAATGGCCCTCAGTGAATACACTTGTGGAGCAAAACCAAGAGCTGGTGAAGACAAAAACAGAAGAGAAACTTCTAACAACCCTGAGATGTCCTCCTCTTCTGATTTCAATTAAAAATTATTTTCAGAATTTCCCATCATAGACAACAGCTTCGTCATTATGCCTTCTTCACAAAAGTTTATTTTTTAACGGGTCATTATATACCACATAGACCGATGTTTATTTATACACTGTAGACATATGTCAGGCTACGGTTTGGTCTAATAATGCATGTTTCAAACGCTTTTTTTAAAAAACATGAAGGCAGGATGGAAAGAAATACTTTTAAGCTGTTACAAAAGGCTCTAGAAAAAATACAATTGTAAGTATACTTCTAATTTCCATGGTCTTGATTTAAAAGATAATGCCTTTCAAAAGTCCGTAACAGTAGCAAAAATCTGTGTTTGTGTGCACCGATGCAAATAACAGAATGAGTAAATTAGATTAGCAGTATCATCTGTAAAGAACAACCTCCTGCCTTTTGAGCTTCTCTAGCTAGGTGGCATCATTTTAAAAACAGTGCATTTTTTTGAGATATTGTGGCTAGACTCCAGTAACATTTCTTCTTGTCCCACACTTTCAATGTGTGCAGCTCTCAGTGACATGCTTGGGATCTAACTCATTCTTGCCCATCTATCACTCTTCCCAAAACCTCATTTCCACTTTAATTACTTCCACACTGTATGCTTGGCCTCCACAGCTCTCTCCCAAAACAGAATTTTATAATTCTTTGAAACTGGCTGATTTGTCCACTTGTGCCTAAGCCAGAGCTGAGGCAGACCCCGTGTCTCAGGTGAACAGAGGCTGGTGCTGTTTCCACTGGAGTCTGTGATCTCGGCTATGGCTCACCCGACTGAGAACAGTATGGGCTATGAATGCTTGTATTCCCTTCCTCTGCAAGCACTGACAACTTTATACCAGAAGAGGTTTAAAGGAGGCATCATCCACTGAATGGGCTTGGGTTCAAGGTCAGTCTAAAAACGTAGAGCAGAGCTCCCCTTACAGCAGGGTCTGCTGCATGCTGTCAGTGCCAGCCAGTGTCAGTGCAGGCACATCTGGAATAAAGCACCACTCAGCCAGAAAGCAGGGCAAGCAGGATCTGGCACCACGTTAGGGAAAAGAACTTCTATTTTATCTGAAGCACTTGACTCATCCTGGGTCTGCGGAGGACCGACCTGCACAGGCAGGGCATCCAGCCCAGAGGATGGGTGAGCCTGGGATACAGGGGAGAAGGCTATCAGACCCCATCCCCAGAGGTAGGCAGGGCATCTGTGCTAGACCGATGGAGGGCAGCTCCTTGGTTCAGGGGAAACTAATGTTTTTTCTAAAGACTATCAAGCCATCTCTTGTGACCCAGTCCAAGTGGTTTGCAGCTTCACCCCCAGAGTGCCATATTCCACAGGTCAAACACCTTCAGTATTGGAAACTCCTACAGGAAAGACCTCCTCCTCCCTCCCACTACGAATGGCTGCCAGAGACAGGGATATCAACGCAGAAACCTGGCACAGGAGAAGCATAACTGTGAGGCAGAGAGAGATGGCCACACACTCACCCTGCACAAGTGTGAGGCGATCACAAGACCCAGGTGTCCCCAGCAGTCAACATCTCCATAACATCTGGCCCTGCCTGCAGCCAGGCTGCGGTTGGCTTCATACTGAGATGAGAGCTCCTCTATGGAGCCAACTCACCTCTGGAAGACACAGTGCTGCCAGGATCAGGTCAACCCATAGATGGCTCTGCTCGAAGCTAAACAAAGCGCAAAGGTAGCTCCCAGCATTTCTCAGCCAGGCAGGGAGACACACCTTCTGCTCCCATGGAATTCTACAGGAACCAAAACAAACTGGAGAGGCAACTCTGCTCTCCCACAACCCATTTCACTTGTACCAGCCTGAGTCCCATGCGAAGATGTCCTCCAGCTCCCAGGACTTCCTCAGGCCCAACACTCATCTGGAGACAGTGTCATGACTCAGTTACTGCCATGTTACACACTCTTCTGGCAGGCTAGCCACTGAAGGCACCATGCCTTCAGAGAGCCTGTTTCCTTCCTGACCAATTCAGAAGCTTTAGGTACCAACCAAGGAGCGTTCCCGGTTCATTATTTCCAGTGGTTTTACTTGTACATAAAGATCTCTTTCAAGCCTCCATCAGAAAAGGTAGAAAAGCCCTGCCTGGCTGGGTCTTTTGCACCATGTCAACTTCTGTCATGGTACCACAACTGGTATTTCCCATGGACCTTCAGCTGTAATCCTGAACTGCAGAGGACAGGGTGGGCTGAATTGGGAGAAGTACAGAAGAGGGTAAAACTCCTTTGACAGCTTCCGATCCATTACAAAGTCTGACTTGGTCCCCACATGGTCCTATAGCTACAGTCTCACTTCCTGGGGTGGATGAACTCCTGCTGTGACCACCTTTCCCCTTCTGCTCCATCTCTTACAGACAGTTGCTACTGAAGACCTTCTGCAAGGCAGGAGGGAAGTGATGAGGAACTCTGTTTTTGTTAAATCTCTTCGTCCTCTTCACTAACAACCTCCTTCAGCTCCTGAGGCCCCTGCTCTGCTCTCTCTTTTACATAGGCTGCCTTGATCTGTTCCAGCTCGCACAGCTCTGCCTCCAGCTCTTCTCTGTGCATTGACCGACGGTTCCTCAGCACTTTCAGGGGGAAGGGGTTTAAGTCGTTGAAGGCGATGTTCATCAGCTTCCTGCGATGGAAAAGACAGGTCTGGTGAACCAATTTACTGGCTGGTAACAGGTGGCAACAGATACGCCAAGGGCATCCTGGGGTAGACAAAGAGTAGGGCCTCAGATTTCAGCGCTCTGAGCTCAAAAGCCACCAAGCAGCAGAGTCTTCAGGGAATCACATGCAATTCCTTCTCACAGAAACACCAACCTAAGCAACGCTTTAAACAACCTTACACCACCCCACTTTTTAAGGTACCAGTGCAGCCACCAGTCAGGAGACAGTGGATCAGATGCCAATTCTGATTGCCCCTGGGGGAGTGTCCTGGTTTCAACCGAGGTAGAGTTAATTTTCTTCCTAGTAACTGGTACAGTGTGTTTTGGATTTAGTGAGAATAATGTTGCTAACACACTGATGTTTTAGCTATTGTTAAGTAGTGCTGATCCTAAGTTAAGGGGTGTTCAGTTTCCCACGCTCCGCCAGCAAGCAAGGGTACAAGAAGCTGGGAGGGAGCATAGCCAGGACAGCTGACCCCAACTAGCCAAAGGGATATTCCATACCATAGGATGTCATGCCCAGTATCTAAACTGGGGGAGTTGGCCAGGAAGGGCGGGATCACTGCTCAGGCATCTGTCAGCAGGTGGTAAGCAACTGCACTTGTCTTTTCTTATTTTTTTTTTAATATTCCTTTCCATTACTATTACTGTTATCATTATTATTGTTGTTACTACTACTTTATTTTTGTATTATATTTTGTATTGTATTTTGTATTATATTTTATTTTCCCTTAGTTATTAAATTGTTCTTATCTCAACCCACAGGTTGTACTTTTTTTCAATTCTCTCCCCTATCACTGGGAGTAGGGGGAGTGAGTGAGCTGCCTGGTGCTTAGTTGCTGGCTGGGGTTAAACCATGACAGGAAGGAATATTCCTGACGCTGAGCTCTTCTGATCACAGAAATCTTCCTATCTGACACATGTTGCCATTAAAGGTTGTGAGTGGTGCTGTGTTTCCAAACACCCCAACTACAGCTTGAGAGAAACCCAGCACAATTTCCAGCTGCTGCAAAAAGCAGGCTGGCCCAGACTTTGTAGCCTGCTCTGCTGTAACATGCCTTTGCCTGAGCCAAAAAGACTTTAAGTAACACCTTGAAGGGCAAGACAAAAAGAGACAAACTGATCTGTGTCCATGGATCTGCCAATGTGCATGCATCTCTCTTAAAAGACTGGTCACAACTCTTTTTTAGGCTGACCTAACAGGCAAGCAAGTACAAACTCAGGATGAAAGATTGTCTACAACCCACAGTCCTACCTGCCATCCACGATCATTCTTGTGAAAAAGCGTAGGTACTGGTAGATCTCCACACTGTCATGAATTCTTAGGATTTCCTCCTCATTGTATTTAAAAATTGCAAGAGCATAGCGGAAAATCACCTGGAGAGTTGACAAGAATTTGAGTTGACAAAGTCTTAGTCAGCTGAGGGACCAAGCCCTCCTGGTGTAAAACATGGGGTGGCACACACAGCACTTGCAGTATAAGCTGGACACTGCACTTCTCCTGCTCTCAATAGGCTGCGTTAGGGCAGGCCTAAAGAAGCACAGCACTAATGCCAAGAGAATGACTCTCTGTAAGCTAATTTACAACCCCAGAGCATAGCATGTCCCCCAAAGGACCCCATAAAGATTTCACAAGGGTTCTCCAGTTCTCCCTATGCATAGGGGCAATGCAACACTCATGTTCTGAGATACTAACTCTCTTCCCATCTCCAGTTCCCTCTATCTGTCATACTCTCAGCTGTGACCGGGTCACAAAGCAGAAGACACCACGGCCTTTCACAAGAGCTGTTTTGTAGTAGGACTACCTGCTAAAAAGTACCAGGGATACTGTGCACAGTATCAGAGACTAGGTTTGCCTGCTGGCAGCAAGTACACAGACAACAGAGAGGCTGGGAGGCATCAAGGCACCCCACCAAACAGGCAGGATAGGACAAGAAGTTCAACCCCATATCTCTTTGACGCATGTGTACGTCCATCACCCTGCCATCATGTCACAGAGGTGATGCAGATGGGAGGAAGGCCTAGACTGAGAGTTGCACCTTAGTTCCCTCGTACAAGAAGGCATCCCACACTCGCAGGAGGATGTCGCTGACCAGGCTGTCCACAAAGGCCACCAGAAACCAATTGAAGGTGATGAGTGAGACATCAATACGATACTGCTCAAAATGAGCCATAAGGCGAGGCAGCTTCTCTGACAGGAAGTCTTTGAAGACTCTCTGATCCACCTAAAAATGACAAAAAAGGAAAACAATGAAGTCCTAGTCAAGAGCAGTCCTGGTGTTGGAGGAGAGGAGCGGGACAGAGGCCCATGCATGCACAGTTATTGGTGCCACCTTCTAGCCTAACCACACCCTCAGAAGAGCAGAGCATCCTTTGTCTCCCAGTCCTTCAAAATTACTGAGCTGTGTACTTGTACACTGTATGCAGTGCAAGGTATGGAGCTGAAACAGGCCCAATATACAAGCAGAGATACATATGTTCTTCTCACTCAAGAGGATCATATTCCTTCCCAACCTCAACGTCTGGAGGAAAAGTGCGGCCACATCTTCCCGCATCAGTCTTACTGGGATTTTCTGTGATGTCATGAGCATCCAACTGAATGACAGGGATTAAAACCTGCCCAGGTCTGAATGACTGCACATGGCCCAACAGAATGAACACCTAGAGTCCCTCTGACCAAGCAGAACCTGATCTCACTTAGCTTCTCTTCGTGGTCTTATTACTGTCCGTGCTCTGCTTCTGGTTGCATAAGCTGAGACACAGAAATGCAGTTGGTGAGATCCCTGACCTAGGTTTATAAAGGCTTCATCTCAGGGAAGCTGTGGTTTCATGAGAGGAAATGCTAAGGAGCAAGATCATAGCTAGGTCTTCCCCTGTGCCATATCATACTACTGCCCCAGCTTTGTCAGCCCACTCAGGTATGGCACAGTTATACAAACCAGACAAGGTGAAATGCATGGTCTTTAAAATCTGCAAGAGCTGAACCTCAAGTTTTGAAGCCAACTCAGAGCTTTCACTTTATCACGCCAAGCCACAAAGCATCACCCTAGACCTTCCTCTTTATGTGAGTCTTGGGTAGACTTTCAGAGACCAACCATGAG
This sequence comes from Pandion haliaetus, assembly GCA_013401275.1. Lineage (NCBI taxonomy): Eukaryota > Metazoa > Chordata > Aves > Accipitriformes > Pandionidae > Pandion > Pandion haliaetus. The sequence goes on from VYZV01016344.1 coordinate 271,935, forward strand.
GTCAGGAAGTCTTTCTAAAAAGGGCATCCTCAGCTGACAGTCTTTTGTCACCAAATGCAAGAGACCCTCTGTGTCTTCAGTCTGCCATGTTTTCCCTGTAGATGACTATTTGTCAAGTATTGAGCACTGCCTATTAAATCTCACAACTAACACTACCTGCTCTGGATAGACATTTTGCTATGCATATTGCAGCTATCTGCTGCTTCCCCAGTCTGTGGGCTGACCTCTCCACCAGCACACCACTGTCCCAGTAAACAGTAGCCAACCAATTCAGTGGCACAATCAGTCACTTTCAGCTACTGATGCTTGTAGCCTCATCTATTATGGGCCCACAAATACAAGACGCTTCCCTCGGAAAGGACCACACACAACAAAGACATCAAAGTCATGGTCAGGCTCACCAGACAGGGCACTGCTGGGGTGGTGGTATGGGCACACAATTATGATTCCATTGAACTATAAGGGATTTCTCTTGGCTCTGTGTCTGCCTGTAGGGAGGATGTAGTATATGTGATACAAGACAACACATCTTGAAAACCTTGAAATCCAGTGACCTTGAACCAGGAGGGTAAGTTACTCACAGAACAACATTTTACATCAAATGGCCAAAGGGCTTTCTGATCTGCAGGGAACCCCAAAGCCAGAACTAACACTGTATTTGATCATGAACTGAGGCAAGTAAAGTGAATATAAAAATCTCAGTATTATCTTCCATCTGCACATGGCACTCCAAAGATAGGGTGCAGTTTCCAAAGAAACATCTGAAGGGCTGCAGAATGATGCCTTCTTCATACCTAATTCTACATATGTCAGAGTTTGCTGCTTCACCTCTGCTAGGCCCTCTGTCCTGGTTTCAGCTGGGACACTTAATTTTCTTCCTAGTAGCTGGTACGGTGTTGTGTTTTGGGTTCAGTATGAGAAGAATGTTGGTAACACACTGATGTTTTCAGTTGTTGCCAGGTAGTGTTTAGACTAAGTGAAGGATTTTTCAGCTTCTCATGGCCAGCCAGCAAGAAGGCTGGAGGGGCACAAGAAGCTGGGAGGGGACACAGCCAGGACAGGTGACCCAAACTAGCCAAAGGGGTATTCCAGACCATTTGATGTCATGCCCAGTATATAAACTGGGGGGAGTTGGGCGTGGGGGGGGCAGAAAGCTGCTTGGGAACTGACTGGACATTGGTCGGCGAGTGGTGAGCAATTGCATTGTGCATCACTTGTTTCATATATGCCAATCATTTTATTATTATTGTCATTTTATTATTGTTATTATTATCATTATTAGTTTCTTCCTTTCTGGTCTATTAAACTATTCTTACCTTTACTTGCTTTTTCCTGATTCTCTTCCCTATCCCACTGGGTGGGGGGAACTGAGTGAGCGGCTGCGTGGTGTTTAGTTACCAGCTGGGGTTAAACCATGACACCCTCCTTAAAATAAGTAACTGTGCAATTAATGGGCATCTTGCTTCTCACTAACCTGACCTTCAAGTGATTACTCAGGAATGGTGCCCAACTTCTTAGTGCTGGGGATCAATTTTGCTGCTCCTGTGTGTGTAACAGCTTTGTACTCTCAAGTCTACAACACCTCTGCAATGGAAGGGATTGCAAGATGGTATCACTGTCCTGTCAGAAATCAAACACACTGCAAGTCGATTGCTTGCTTTTAAACCTTTACTGTAAATCACTGTATCAAGAGTCCAAGCAGATGCGAGGGTGCCCAGCTCACCTGTGACGTTATCAGTGTGTCACTGTAGTAGTCTGCTGGCATTAGGTTCTCCACAATATGGACTAGGCACCAGAAAGCACTTTCCTCATCTTCCAGGACCAGGAGGGCAACAGCTGCCAATCTGTGATGGACAAGACATGATAAGGAAATGCAACACTGCAGGAGACATAGGCCAGCACAGGAACTGGAGAATCCAAGATTTCTCTTGGTGTGTCTCTAGCTCCATGAGCGTCCAAAATATCAAACATGACAGGACAGTTAGTCAGAGAGGCAAATGATCTGTTCTGGGGGGTTTCTGAAGGAACCATGGGACTGTGATATTCTTTCCCATGTGCCTCTGTCAGCAAACAGGAAGCATCAAATATGGAACTGGTGCAACAAAGCCAGACTCCCCAGCTACTGGGATGTTCTGTAGGGCTGCTGAAGTAAGCAGTGTGATGATTTTGGCTATTTCAATACAGGAAAGAGCTCACTCAGATACTCCATATTATGTGACATAGCTCACCTTCCCATACATTCTTCTACAGCCCTTACTCCCTCCAGCTCTGACTCACCCCTTTTCAGCCAGACTGGAAAGATGATGCCTAAAGTCAAGGACTCTCCAGAGTGAAAAATGTCTTTCTGAAGACCATTCAAAGAACTATAGGAATAGCTTACAAAGACTTCCCTCATGTGAAAAGGTCCAACCAGAAATTCCCTTCTTGCAGTTAGTACCTGGTGCCTCTTTTACTTGGCAGCACACTTTTTAAAAGTCTGGTTTAATCTTTCCTATAGCCTTCTTTGGGAACTGAAAGAGGCTTTTAGATTCCCTGAACCTTCTCTTCTCCAGACAGAACCACCCCAGATTCCTCAGCCTCTCCTCATGTCATTTGCTGCAACTCCCTTATCTCTAGCACTTCCCAACACTTCCTCCAACTCTTCTCAGCAAAAAGGGGAATCACCATGGTGTTCTGCTGAGCACATTAAGACTTAGCAATTCAGCCACAGCCTCATGCTGTTATTCTGAGACTGCCTCACTCCACCTCCTATAGCTGCTCCTTCCTATTCTGTAAGTATAGAAATGCCGAATAAGTACATCCTGCTGCTTGCTTGATCCCAGCAACAACACTGGGTGAAAAAAGACACCAAATGCAGTATTCTGCAGAAAAATACCTACAGCCAGGACAGAACTCTAGAGAGGCAGGAGCCTGGGGTTGCCTGAATCACAGCCTAGAGTATGTGTCTACACCTTCTCAGTGCTATCCCATGAAGAAGCAGGATACCCAGCTCCTCACCTGTTCAGTCCCTGGCAGTATCCAATGGCAGGATTGTGCCAGGAGAATGCCAGCAACACCCTCCGGAGCTTGGGGATGAGCTGGGAGGTGGGAGAGGAAAAATGTTTGTTGTTGGTCAGTGTGCGGGGCAGGTCAAGCTCAATCTGCCGGCAGGCAGGGTGCTCAGTGCTCTTGCTCTGCCGTAACAGCCGCTGGTAGTGGTCAGGCAGATGGCTGCAGTGCCGGCTGACAATCCACCTCCAGACTCGTTGCCGATGCTCCACTGGAATGCCACTTCGGATCAGGCTTTTCAGCTCTGCAGAGGGGCTCAGCTCTCCAACGCTGTTCCACCTGTCACGGAGGGGCTTCTCCACTACTTCCTGGCTCCGCAGGTTGTTTGACTTTATCTCCAAGGCTTGGATTTTGGCCAGAAGTTTCCAGTCCTCAACTTCATAGTCAGGTACAGTCATGAATCCATACTCATCATACTCACTGGAAGGACACAAGGCAGAAGTTAGTTCAAAGGACAAGGCTGGTACCTGCAGCAATGGCCACTCACTACTTGGGGCCATGCCAGCTACAGCTTGCTGCCAGGTTCCTGTCACCCAGGCCAAAGCACGGGTACTCCTCCTTCACTTCTCTGGCAGCTGCATGTGAGAGCCTGCCAAGCCCACTGTCTCAGAGCCTTGAACACAAATGAGAGCCTGCAGCAATGCCATACACACACAAACTCAAGTGTAACTTTGCTTTGAGCTACAGCCTAACCTCATCAGACCTCTCCCACCTCGCTTGCTCCCCTGCCACTAAGGGAGCATCTAGCTTAACCTGTGTACCTTCTCCCTACCATGTCCTAGCACAGAGACAGTTCTGTAGGAAGGGACTGCAAAGGCTCTGGGGCATCAGACCAAAGAACAGAGATCCACAGTCCCTTCTGATGTCTCCCTGTACACAATGCAAATCTTCTACTGATAAGAAAACACCAGGAGCACTGATAGTTCAGCTCATTGAGGGTTTGTGTATCATCAGTCCACAGGCTGGGATACTTGTAAGATATCATTACATTCTTGACAGAGCGACCAAGCCTTGCCTGGGGGCTTATCTCCAAAGCTACCTGGAGAACCTGTGAGTCTGACCAGCCAGATGAAATGGAAACTGCTACAGAACTGGGGCATTAACTGGGCAGGAAAGCATAAACACAAATGCAAGGACACCAGCAGCACTGGTGGCAAGGCTCTCTGGAGATCTCCAGTCCAGCCCCCCTTTACTGCAGGATTGTCCCCAGCATTAGAACAGGGCAACAGTGGCTTTGTATGGCTGGGACTAGAAAACCCCAAAGGAAGGAGATCCCCCACCTTCCAGGTGGCCTCCTCTCCTACAGAAGTTTATCCTCATGTCCAGTATTTACGTCCCAGGCATACCATGGCTGTTGTCACTTGCCATACTGTCTGCCACTGCCAAGAAAAGTTTAGCTGTACCATCTTTAACTTCCCCTTCCTACAGTGTTATGCTGCTATCAGATACTTGTGGTCTCCACACCACCAAACTAAATGAACTTCCCCAATCTCCACTCCCATGTTATGGCTCCAAGTCCCTGCTACAGAAAAGTCCCTGGATCTTTCTTGCCTGCTCATTCCCCTCCATGGCCAGACTCCTACAGGGCTGTCAATATCACCGTGCTCTTGCCTCTTACCTTACAGCGTTCAGGTTAAAACCTTCTTCTGCTTCTTCCTTCACATCCCACTGGAGCGCTTCCTGGATGAGGTTCCTCACCAACTCAGCATGGGAGCTGGGCAGGCCAGGCACAGCCTCCTGCAGTTTCCGCAAGACTGTCAGGTATTTGCTCTCCATCTGGCAGTTTCGTGCTTGCAGGGAGGCACACTAATGGGGAAACAAGAGGGAACGAGCTGGCTCATTGATGGTTCTTCCTGCATTGCCACTGCTCTCTACCGGTCTGGTTTGCACATAAAATGAAGACTCCTGAACAGCAAAGCACCCGAAAACACATCCAGCAGTTTTCTACAGTCAGTAGAATTGCAGCCATGAATGAATCACCGTGTTCTATGAACAAGCACAAGCTGCAGTAGCTAGCATGCAACGGAAGTTGCTTATGGAGTGGGAGACCTACTACACCATCACCTGCTTCAGCTACTGCATTGCATCAGTGGATGCCCATATCCCAGCCAGCTCAGCTCAGGACACAACCAAAGAGGCACTACTGCAACTGAGTTCTCTGCAGGCTTTTTCCCTACTCAGACAAGTTCTCTACCCCACATTGAGCTGTATCCTGATAAAACACACCTCTCCTGGGACATGGTTGCACCACAGACAAGGTGACCACATGCTCCTCAGCAACCTCAGTCCCATGGTGCTGGTACACAATGTTTCTCAAGCACAGGAAGCCCAACCGAGTTCAAACAGCAGGACAGTCCCTGCCACCACCATACTCCTGGGCACACAAAGCAGGAAAAAGGAATGAGGACTGTTATCACCACTCCGTAAGTGGGGAACTGAGGCCACACAGGTGACAAGACTAACCCAAGGTCTCACAGGAAGCTCAATGAAGACTCCTGGTCAGTGGGAAGTGGCAGTTGAAAACAAAAATGAAACAGAAACCACAGAGAGAATTAGGCTGCCTAGAGAGGGAGCAGAAAGGAGCATGGGGTACTGTCATACTACCACTTTAATCAGCATTTTGCCTCACATTGGGCATGTTGGTCTGATTACTTCCTTTCTGAAGGTTACAACAGTTTCAAGATCAGAGGAAAGCAGTAAGTTAGGAGGTAAGCAGGGTGTCAAATGACTAGAAAGCAAACAGATGCAAGAAAGGCAGTTACACTTCAGCAGCAGCTTTTTGCCCTGTTCCAGAATCCAAGACTGTGGAGAAATACCTTAAAACCCAGGAAAGTAAAACCCAGGGAAAACCCACAGAAGGAATGCCAGTACACACCACCAGCCTGGGGGAGTGGTTCAGGATCAGAAGGTAGGATTAGACAAGTCAGAGTAACCAGGTTATACACACTTACAAGGCTAGAAATAAAAACAGAGCTTAAGAAAACATAAGAACTCTGATCTAGCTGCAGGACCTGAGAGTGCTGCCACCTGACAGTGCCAAGCCTGGTAGAGAAATCAAGACTAGATGCAGCCACAGCTCAGTCAGTCTGCCAGCTCTCAAGAAAATTTTCTCATTCCCTAGATAGAGTTGGTTTTTTATTTGTATCCAAAAGCATAGCTGAAATGCAGAATTCAGGGTTAAGTTTCAGCATCCTTAAGACCAAGCTTTGCAGGTATTTTACTTTTATTGAAGAATGAAAATGATCATGTCTAATTTGGGAACAACACAAAGCAGAAAAAAAAGTCACACTAAAAACACACATTGGGAAGAAAGCTTATTCCTGGTGTGTTTTGGACAAAAATCCATTCCACTGCCAACTTTGGAAAGAAATTAGTAACAGCTCTCAACAAGGAAAAAAAGTCATTTTGTCTTACCTTCATCAGAAGGGCTTTTTCATTCTCAGCAACACTTGTCCAGAGCCGAGTAACCTGGTGGATCTCCGAGTTGAGAAATTGGTTCTGGGTTTTGTATGCATCAATATCATCCTGCCACAAAGCAAAACAGTAACACAAGGAGAGTTCTTGAGGGGCTTGGAATCCCCTCCCAGTTCAGGGACCTCAGGGTGGATTGTGTTAAGGACAAGAAAGTATGTCAATAATTTTGTGTTCTGGGGAGAAGACAGGACTCCACAGGACAAATATTGCCTACAAAGGAAATCAAGGTACAACATTAAATAGGAGTGTCATACATAGACAAGACACTTAAAATGCTAAGCGCACTGCATGCACATGCTTAGAAAAGAGAGACATCCAGGTAATAAAAAGCTAGAGAAGCACCTAAATAAGATGAAGAATGTATGTGTTCTGTTCTATTTTTTTAAAAACTGACACAAATCTCAGCACCATGGCTGACAACAAGAACAAACACTCTCCCATAATGAAGTAAGTGGCTCTTTTGGCAATTCTCCACCCCACACCAACGGGTCATTATAACTCTGTATATAGTGACATACAACAGGCTGCATCTGAAAGAACCAGGATGTATCGGGAAACTGTTGGCAAGAGGCAAACACAGAGGAACAAAGCCAGTGATGGCAGCAAGTGAGATTGCAGCTATGAAACAAAAGACCAAAGAAAGAGGGAGGGATTGAATGGTGACAGGAAGTCAAACAAAACAGGCTCTGAGCTGAAGCTGAAACTGACTCAGATGCTTTTGAGCACCCTATTGGTATCAGGTGAGCCCTTTCCAGCCTGCTTCTGGTTTGGAGACAGATGGAGCAACTAGCAGAAGTATATTCTGTGCTTCCCATAAGGAACACCCTCCCACTGAACCAGAGGGCACAGAAATAGGAGCCCCCAAATGACCTGTGCCATCTCACACACCTTCAGGTGCTCAATCTCCTCCTGCTGCTTATACAATGTCTCTGCAGTGATAGTGTTGGCTTCTTGCAGGGGGTCAGAGAGCTCTCGGGCCATCTGCTCTGTCAAGGCCATGATGACTTCCTGCTTGGCGTGGTTCTTCTCCATCAGAAGCTGCACGTGCTCCTTGAGTTCCTGGATGTGGCTGTCTCTCAGAGTCAATATCTGCTCCAATTCCTTCTTTTCTTGCTCAAGAGCTTCCAGTCGACTGGTGAGATCTGCGATTTGTCTCACTTTGTGGCGCACCAGCTCCAGCCTGTCCTTATCTTCTGCTGCAGTGAGATACATGCTAGATACTCGCTTCTCCTGCTGTGCTGCCTCTAGTGCTTTATGGAGAAGTTTAACCAGCTCCTGGAAAGGGAATGCAAAGCCATTACATCACAGTGCTGCCCAGGTCAATGGCAGCACGGACAGCACACACCCAGCCAGTAATGAGTGAACAGTGAAAGGTCCTCAGAATCTTGAAATTGACTCATTTCAGAAGCAAAACTGCATGCAGCAATCTTGAAATCACAATGCTTCCCCAGCAGAGAAGCTCTGCTCTGAGAGCGGGGCCTGAAAGGCCTCTGCAGCACACCACAGATTACTTGACTTTAGGTGGATTGCTAATAGACAAGCTGCTGCTCACACTGTCTGAATTCTGACTTTCTAGTCACCCTTCTTGGGAGGCCCAGCAGAGACCAGAGAAGCTGGAGATCTAGTCAGCAGTGTGGTAAAATAGGAGGGACGGAAATAATGCAGTCTGCATCTATCTGTGCTATCAGAAGGAAACTGCTCTACCCATTTTAACCTTCCCTCTGCCAGAGTCCTCCTTTACTCCATCCCACATGAAGGCACAAAAGCTTATTGCTGTAACATGCTGCTGATCCAGGCTCTGCCACCTCAGCCATTTAAGGAAGCAAACCAAGCATGCAACTGATTGCCCACCATGGGACCTGGCTCTCCTGCCTCTTCTGCTGGAAGAGCTACTAGCATCATTAGGGGAGAGCCTGGCATTGCTCCATGCTTTTGAAGAAAACAGTACCGTTCAGAAGAGGCAGCCCTTGCAGGGACCCATGCACTGACTGCTACAGTCAAATCACCTCTTAATGGTGGATCCCTGTTCAAAAAGCATGACCTGCTGTTAACAGCATGACTCAGCCTGGCAGTTCCTGCCAGTGTCACGGGACATACTGAGGACTGTACTTCATACATTCACTGAGCAATAGAGATAGACCAGCAAGATACCTCAAGAGCATACTTGGATTTTTTTACCTCCCTTTTCCAGCCCTTCTGCTAGCTGCACTTCCTAGCACTGGGCACATTATCCCTTGCACTGGGCACAACCAGGCACATAAAAAGGGGTAACACCAGCAGCTTCAACTGGTCCCCAGTGAGTACCTGCTGAGCACTTCTCATCCTAACACCAAGGTATAAGGGAGTCCCTGTGACCAGTCTCAGGACCCTGCCCTTGGAAGCAGCAGACTCTTCACCACACTCACCTTCTGTGACTTGACTTCCTCTGTGAGTGTCAGGATCTGTTGCTGTAGGACACTCACTTTGTCCATTGGGTTCCTCTCCCTGGACAGTTCTTCAAGCAAGCCTGGGAAGCCACTGTTCATCCATCTGGCTTTCCTAACCCAGTTCATCCTTCCATCCTCCAGGATCCCCTCCTTAACTGAAGGGAAGCAGGATTAATTTACACAGAATTGGGTTGCTACTATGAACTCCTGAGTCTTGCTATGGGGGTCTCACAACAGCTCAGCAGAGAAGACTGACACACAGGATAGAGAAAATTGACCTGCTGGGGTCCACAGAGTTGAAGCACAGACAGTAGGGATCAGCCACAGGTACCCCCAGAATAAACAAAGCCATGATGTTTTATGGTACCTGTTAACCCACCTTGCACCCTACCAATCTATCTTGCACATAGCAAATGCAAGTTACCATTGCAGAGAGGTAACTTCCCAAGCATGCAGTGCAGCTGCTGAGCTTAGCCTGTGACCATGCAGCGATTTAACTTCTACCTCAAAGAAATACCAGTATGGGCTGGCACCATGGACCGTATTTTTGCCTCTGCAGAAGGTTCCAGAGATAGGAGACAGACAGATGCAGCCTGAAGCAGAGCCAAAAAAATCAGTCTTGTGCCAACAACACAGGAAGGGACCTGAGACAATGTGATAGAGTTTTCATGTCTCATGACAACTTGCCACCCTCTCCCTCCCTTTCCTGCCTACTCCCTGCTAGACGGCATCATATTCAGACCAGCTCACACAGCTCAGTCACAAGCACCTGCACACCCTGCATCCACTTCTGCCTCTTGCTTCTCATCCGGGTTCTCAGGATGCTCCTGGAATTCACTGAAGCTAAAGACGTTCCCATTGTTCCCCCAGAGCTGCTTGGAGCCACAGATACTGTAGACAGTGTTTCTGAAAGAAGAAGGGATCAAGACAGCCTAGTGACAGAAGTCATGATCACTGCAGTCAGTGCATATTCAAATTATTCAACGCCTTACCTCTCCTCATATCCCACCCCTCCTCCCAAAACCTATCTCCTTCACATGCTGAGAAAATGAACTGCTTGTGGCACTGGTGGATCTGAGGGGAGCAAGGTTGTAACTGATGTAAATCAGGAAGATGCCACAAAATCAGTACCAGCAATGTAAATCAGCTGGAGATCTTTCCCCATGTGTTTGAGCCCTCTATATAAATGCATCAGGCTGGACAGAGGGATCAAAGCTAACAGTAGACCAACCATGTTCCCCCCTTCTTCCCTTCCCTCTCTGTCTCTCTTCTCCTCCCTCTTTCCATCCCTTCCTCCCTTTTCTTAGCTCACTGCAGAAATCCTCAGTTGCCGAGAAAGGTTATCTACAGCCTGTGCTACCTACAGCACAGCCAAAACTGCCACAATGACCACATTTGAAGCAGCCACAGGTCCTGTGCTCTGAACCACATTTAATAATCTTGCCACAACAAACTCAATAGACTTTGATGCAGTAAAGATTCAGGAACAAAATTGCAGTCAGACCCAAAACCAGTTTGTTACAGCTGCTGCTATCAGATATTGCCAGAAGCACTAAGACCTGACTTTACAGCATCATGCAGAATCACAAATGCACAACTATTTTCTGTAAAACCTATGCAGGAAAGTGAGACGGTTGCCTATCTCTACACAGATCTTTTTCCTTCTCTTCCTGTGGTGTCCATTGGCTAAAATAAAACAAGCCCCTTGTTTTGAGATCTATAAAAGACTTGGTGTCAGCTACTTCCTAACTGTAAATGAAGTTAGCATTTAGATTTTGTTCTCCTATTGCCTTGTTACTGTAAAGCTCCAAAGCAAAAAAGCAGACTTTTCTGACCTCAGGGAATATATTGCCACATAAGATCAGCAGACCTTCACTCCTTGTAGTCTGCAGTTGGCACTCATCCAATGCAACTTTCCTAGTTTTCTCTACCTTGTGCTGCACTTTGTTTTTCCTCTGAGACATCACCAGCTCAGGGATCTGATGAACTTAGCTGAAATCAGACATGCTACACTCATGAAAACCCAGCCTGATAGTGATAGAGCCTGAAGAAATGTTCACAGAACCAGGGGAGCAATACAAGTTGAAGATGGAAAAAGGCAACTGTTATTCAAGCTAGCAAAAACAACACTGGGGAGGAGGGAGGAGAGATGATCATATTGTTTTTTAATCAAAGTGAGGAGAGAATGCATAGCCTGCAAAATAGTACAGCTGATGCTGATCCTCTTTGGTCCCACACAGGATCTTTCTTCCTATCAGCATCAGACTGTAGCCACAGTAGTGGCAGTGAAAAACTATAGCCAACCACCAACCTCACCACCAAAAACATTTGGCAGGTGCCAGGCAGGCTACTTGCCACACCTGTGGCCACTGACACATTTTTGGTTATATGTAAATAAGTGACTAGGACACACTTAAGGAGGTATTGATGGTGGTTGTCTTTGTGCTATTTCAACTGCCCAAGGCTTGTAACTTGTAGCCTGGATGGAGCTACACGTTGCAACTGCAGATAGCAGCACCATTGTAGGCAGTGGGAACATTCACATACTTGAAAGTCAGCAAGGAGTAGCAAGCTGTGCAGCGTTGGGCCATATTACAGGCTCAAGCGTCTTTTGCTTGGAGTTCCTGCTTTAGAGAGTGCACTACATTCAATGTCCTTTGAAACCACTGGAAAGTGCTAATGGGCTTCTATCGCTAGCCTACAGAGTACAACTCAACCTGCCCATGTGCCCTTCCAAGAATGATGTGCAGATGCATCACAGTAGAAATGCAAACTACTACCTACACTGAAGAAAGCTTAACCAAGCCCTAGGTCTGCCACTAGGATCTTTGCTAAGGGAGCTAGGTGATGTGAAATGCATTGTGAAAGACCCTCTGGCAGGAAGTTTACTTTCTCCTGGAACATCCTTCAAAAAGCTGCTTCACAATTCTTCCACCTAGGCAAGAGTCCCATTTCAGGAAATACATGACAGGCAAGGAAGGCACAAAGTAGCAGGCCAGCACATCAACTGCACTGCAGCTCTCTTCATGCACTTACTGTATCTCTGTCCAAGGGTGCTTAAGTGAGATATTCTGCAAAGCAGTAGATGTTTGGGGTGCAGGCAGAGATGCTGCCTTTAAACCTACTGCTTCTGTTGGTGTTTTCACCGGAGGCAGGAAGTCTTCATTGTCAACAACATCTATGCAAAAACAAACCAGGACACAGAAGCAAGTGAGCAAGACAGAATTCCATTGGACTTTGGCTCCTTCATGTAATTTGAGAGCCATACATTTTACTACAGGTATACATTCCATGTTCAACTGGTCAGGTGGAACAGGGACAGCAGAACAGCTGTCCTTAGTTTTAGGTCAAATTACGGAAGGTTCCATGTACAAATAGAGTCATCTGTTCAAGGACAATCTAGTGACTTCAGCCATTTGTATATGAGAATGACTAACCCTAAACAATCAAACTTTAACCACCCAAAGGAATAAGGACGGGAGCTGTTGCTGTTCTTTTCCCCCACCCCAGCGTTTCATAGTTTTAATGTGCAGAAAACACTCCACAAACACAGTTTGTTACCCAGTTATTGCCTGCTGTAGCAAAATGCCAAGGTACCCAGAACCTTTTAGAGCAGACACTTACTAGAGAGGGGGTTTCTGTTTCAAACAAAATGTGCATCTAGTCATAACTAAACAGGTGGACACCCTGCTTGTGCCCTCCCTGACCCACCTGCCTGTGTACTCCCACTGCTAGGAATGCACATCTTAATCCCACCACCGCTGAAAAAAACTTGCTTGCTGTAGATTTCACAGGCCTCACAAGAGAAGGGGATATACCAAATGTACACACTTCACATGCATGAAGAAATTCAAGAGGGAATTCATGATCATAAG
>VYZV01016344.1:290907-339279 GCA_013401275.1 Pandion haliaetus
TGACGCTTGCAAGAGCCCTTCGGAAGGGTTTGATGCGAGGCCGCCGTGCGGAGCGGGAGATGGCGGCGGCCCGGCCCCGGTAGAACTCGCTCCCGCTCCTCTGAGGGGCCGCTCCCCTCCCCCGGACTGCGCCTGCGCCCGCGGCGCGCGCATGCGGAGTCGCCTCCGCCCGCCCGCCCGCCGCGAAGAAGATGGCGGCGCCGTGAGAGGCGCGGTACTACTGCACCATGAGGAATCTGCGGCTGCTGCGGACCGGCGGTCGCCGCTCTGCCGCTATCCCGGGCATCCCGCAGTGCTTCTGCCTCACCGCCGAGCCCGGCACGGTCCTCGTGGGCTCACAGCACGGCCTTTTGGAGCTGGGTGCCGCCGGGGACTCGGTTAGAGCCGCTGCCGGGCGCACCGGGAGCCGCCGCCGCTTGTCGCCGTCAGGCTCGGGCCAGGAATGTGGCTTCGGGGGCGGGGGGGTGCCGGTCGGCTCTCGCGCATCGCTGCAGGCGTGTTGTTAGGGGCGGCTTTGGTCCGCCGGTTGCAAAGCGGCGATAAAGCGTTTGGGCCTCCGTCAGCGGCAGCGTGTCGATGCCCACCGGGAGCTCGCCTTAGGGCGGGTCGCGACTGCCCTGGGATACGGTTCGCTCCTTGTAGCGGCCTTTGCGGGGCCTTCGAGCCTCCTGCCGCCGCTTGGTGCTGCCTCTTGGTGCCTAGGACGTTGGCTGCGAGGCTACACTGTGATCTTGGTGGCTCAGGTGGTTTGCTGTGCGTTTAAAACGCTAGGTCTTACCTGCAGGAGGGTGGTTGTATTTGACACAGGTCATTCCCGTGGTTTAGTCTTAAGCATGATCCGGCAAACAGCTGCATCACAAAACAGAAGCGAACAGGCAAAGGGATAGTGAAGAGTACACGAGGAAGCTTTTGGAACTGTGCTGTAGGGGAAAAAAAACAGAGCGCTGAAGAAAAAACTACTATTGAGGCATGAATTCCTGCTAGAGCTGGGTTGCAGTGTCATCTTTGGAAACACACTATGCAATCCTGAGGCATCTAATTCCTTCAGTATGTTCAGTTCTGAAGTTAGCTGAGAGCAGAGCTTTTGAGCTTTCCTGGGATCTCATTTTTAAAGAAGGGTGTTTGCTGAAAATCTCCACTGTGGTCTGTTTGTGAAGGCTATTGACTGAAATCTTTTTAGAACTTAAAAAAAAAAATAAATTCTGAAGTTGCTAAATACATGAGCTTCCTTTTCCAGCTTAGGGGGGGGTTATTTCAGGTCTTTATTACTGTGTTTTTTTCCCTGATGACTGGATGTGTAAAACATTCATGCAACTAGGCTGCAGAGAGCTAATTTAGCTAGAACTTCCCTGTTTTGCTGTACCTGAATGCACATCCAAATTATTTTCCTTTGCATGTTTTTATATGCTGTGTCTGTAAAGTCTGAATGACCCATTAAAAGTATTAGGACACTAAGCAGCTACTCATTCACCTCTTAATGTTGATACTATGTGGAGAAGTATGAAAAGGGGATTGAAAGATTATTAGCAAGACAAATTGGAAGTTGTAGTATTGTCATTTATTATTCGCTCCCTTATGTGAGTTTTCTCATTGTCTAGCAATTTTAACATAAGAGGACCTTCACAGTTTCCTATGGATAAGTGTAGATAAGTACTTGCACGTTGGCTGTTTCTTGGTGCCATTCACATACTCACTTCTGCTGTGTAATGCTTTGTGTAATTGCAATAGGATGAAATATAACCATGGATGTTATTCCGTCATTTCTGCAAAAATCCCAGTGAGGTGATGTGTAGTTAACAAGTCATTGGTCTCTCTGTGTCAAGGTGGCAAGAGAAGTTTCCTTGACTGCAGAGGGTTTCATGCCCGAAGATGGAAGTGGCTGTATCGTGGGTATCGAAGATCTTCCAGAGCAGGAGTGCGTGTGTGTTGCTACAGCAGCTGGAGACATCCTGCTGTGTAATCTCAGCACGAAGCAGGTAACATGGCAGGAAAGTCACAACAATACTGAGGGATTTCAAAGGAAAGGATGACACTGTTTTAATTTCTTCACGGGGCAGTTGTATATGTATTACATACTGACCTGTGGTTAGTCTCCTTTTTCTGGGCAGATGAGCTGATTTTTGTGGGAGCGTTGAGCAGGATTAAGGACAGAATATACACTCTGTAAAAGAACTGGAATTTAAACAGTGGCTTGCCTGTCCACAGCCCTAGTCCTATATGTTTGCTCAGAGGACTGTTGGCACACACCCAGCAGTACAGGATCCACTGGACAGTCTCACAGAAATAGGACATTGCTGAGACGAGGTACAAAATAAAGTAATCCATTCACAACTCACAGTGTAGCTACCTTTTTATTATTATCAGTCAATATGATGACATGGCTTAAGAGAGGAGAAAGTTGTGATTTGAAGAACATTTGGAATAAAAAGCCCTAGAAAACACTAAAGGAAAGCCGAAATATTATAGCTGAATAAATATGGCAGGAACTGAGATACTTGCTTTCTATTCCTTTCTCAGTGTCAGATTTGTACAGTCTTCAGCAAGACACTTAAACACCACAGCAGCACCCTTTGAAATCTGCATCAGCTCCCACAATACCAGTCCAACAGTGCAGGTGTAGGTAGGTGTGAGATGACAGTGATCTGTCTGGGTTAGCTGTCAGATTGTGGTTATTTGCAGCTAACCTGCTTTGGTTCTTGTTTGGGTTTGATTTGCAGATACCACTTAAATATACAATCAACTGTATCTGAAAAATGTGTCCCACATTGCAACTTAAGGGTCATAAGGGAATAGAGATTAGCAAAAGATGGGATACATGAGACTTTTCTTGCACTGATATACGGGCCAGAGTTGAGGTTTAACTTCAGATTCTTTATTTCAAGGCTTTTTGGCTTACTTTATCAATTTTAAAATGTTCTTTTGGTGCAGTCTGGACACCAAGAAAGATGTCTTGAAGGTTACTCTGCTTGTTTTGAAACTATTTGCATGCGGGTGATGGTTACTTTGCCCACCGGTGCCCAGTCCCACTTTGTTTACCTGAAGAGATTGTGACACCCGAGCTTAATTCCTCAAATGGCATCGTCTTGCTGATTATCACAGTTGTTCTGTTCCATGCCTCTTGCAAATCAGGATAACAGTGCATGACAGAAGTTCTCTGCCCACTGCTATTGCTTAAATACTCAGGCTGGCCAGTGAAACTGGCCCAGTTTTTCATGAACTTTGAAGTTAGTGCAGCTATATACAGTTGTCGAGTTCAGCATACACAAGCTGATCAGCTGATGTTTCAATGGCTATAGTGTGTCTTAACTGCATGTTGGAATTCTCTAGGTAAGAACCATTATGTCTGTGTTCTGTGACTTAAATATGTTTACCAGTGTAACCCCAGAGCCGATCAGGCAGTATTAACACTACATGTTGTCAAAGACTGAGAGTAGCAGAATAAAGATCTTATTAAAACTGTGTATGGTAGAAAATGCTAATGTCTAGATTATCTGGGCTTTCCTACATAAGCGTTCTGGAACCATCTTTGTTTAGAAATGTTTCTTTTGTTTCATTCAACACAAAGGGTAAAGTAAGACTTGTGACTTTTCTAAGTAGAATATTTCCCTGCCTTGGCAACTGATTACTTTTGTGCTGGGTTGGTGCTGCACTGGTGTTCCTGCACTTCTGAGATATTATTTTGGTCTTGCAGGTGGAATGTGTTGGAAGTGTGGACAGTGGTCTGAGTACCATGAGCTGGAGTCCTGACCAAGAGCTTGTTTTGCTTGCAACAGGTATCAACAACAGCCTGTAAGCTTTCTGCCTTTAGGAGTGAAACTCACTATGGCCAAAATGTAAAATACAGTTAATTTTAAGATAGAAGAAGCAAAATACAAAGTTATGAAATTGGGACTAAGGCTTAGAAAAAAACCCACCTGATCCTATATATGAGATTTCATTTCATGATCCACGAGGTGCTTTGGTGATCCAGGCAGAAGCTGTTCAGGCCCAAAAAGCTGTGTTTTATAAAACAGTAATTAGCCTTTCAGATCTGTGAAATATATTTGATCTTGCCTCTAAAACATAAAAGACTTCTGCTTTATATCCCTGTTTGATTTCTTAGTAACAAAAACTGCTGCTTGTCCTTTGGCAGGAAATGTGTCACAGGCTCAACATAGCTACAGATGTGTCTCACCTAGAAAATAAAGTTAGCCTCAAGCAAAACAGAATCACAGAATGCTTGAGGTTGAAAGGGAGCTCTGGAGGTCACCTCTTCCAACCCCCTTGCTCAAAGCAGGTGACACGGAGCAAGTTGATGGTAACTGAGTCCAGTCAAGTTTTGGGTATCTCCAAGGATGGAGACCGTACAACCTCTGTGGGCACCCTGTTCCTGTCTGTGACCACCCTCACAGTAAAAAATTGTTTTCTTATGTTTTAATGGAATTTGCTGTATTTAGTTTGTGCCCATTGCCTCTTGTGCTTTCACTGGGCACTGCTAACAGTCTGGCTCTGTCTTCTTCACTGTACCCCACCTCCCACATAAGATACTTACACACACTGATGAGATTCCCCTTGAGCCTTCTCTCCAGAGCAGTCTGACTTCTTTCAGCTTTCCCTCTTACGACAGATTCTTCGAGCCCTTAATCATCTATGTGACCCTTAGCTGGGCTCAGTCCAGTATGTCCTTGTCAGTCTTGTACGGGGGAGCCCAAAACTGGAGCAGCATTCCACATGTATCTTGCCAGCACTGAGTAAAGGAGAAGGATCACCTCCCTCAACGTACTGGCAACACTGCTAATGCAGCCCAGGATGCTGTTGGCCAACTGTACAGCAGAGGGCTACTACTGGCCCATGTTCAACTTGGTGTCCCCCAGGAAACACAGGTCATTTTTTTGCCAACCTGCTCTCCAGCCACTTGGCTCCCAGTCTGTCCTGGTGCCTGAGATTATTATTTTCCAGGTGCAGGACATGGCTTTTCCCCCTTGTTGAGCTTTATGACATTCCTGACAGCCCGTCTCGCCTACATGACAAGTTCCCTGTGAACAGCAGCACAACCTTCTGGTGTACCTGCTACTCTTCCCAGTTTTGTGTCATCTACAAACTTGCTGAGGGTCCCATCCTCCAGATCATTAATGAAGATGTTAAACATTGGCCCTAGTATCCAGGGGCACGCCACTGGTGACTGACCACAAGCTGGACTTTTTGTCACTGATGGCAAGCTTCTGAGCTTGGGAGTTGTCCTGGTTTCAGCTGGGATAGAATTAACTGTCTTCCTAGTAGCTGGTACAGTGCTGTGTTTTGGATCTAGTGTGGCAATAATGTTGATAACATACTGTATTTTTAGCTATTGCTAAGTAGCACTGATCCTAAGTTAAGGATTTTTCAGTTTCCCATGCTCTGCCAGCAAACAGGGGTAGAAGAAGCTGAGAGGGACCACAGCCAGCACAGCTGACTCAAACTAGCCAAAAGGGTATTCCATACCATAGAATGTCATGCTCAGTATATAAACTGAGTGGAGTTGACTGGGAGGCATGGATCACTGCTTGGGCATCAGTCAGTGGGTGGTGAGCAATTGCACTGTGCATCACTTTTCTTTTCTTGGGTTTTATTTATCTCTCTTTTTGCTACATTCCTTTTCATTACAATTATTATTATATTTTTATTATTTCATTTAATTTTATTTTAGTTATTAAACTGTTATTATCTCAACCCATAAGTTTTAAAATTTTTTCCAATTCTCCTCCCCTTCCCACTGGGAGTGGGGAGGAGTGAGCAAGCGTCTGCATGGTGCCTCGTTGCTGGCAGCACTTAAACCACGACAGCAGCTCAGCTGATTTTCAGTCCCCTTCACTGTCCTTTTATCTATTCCATCCTTCATGAGTTTGTCTGTGATGATGTTATGGGAGACAGCATCAAAAGCCTTATTAGAGTCAAGATAAATGACATCCACTGGTCTCCCTGTATCCACAAGTTACTCATCTCTTTGTAGAAGGCTTTCAGGATGGTCAGGCATGATTTCTGCTTCATGAATTCATGTGGACTGCTTCTAATCACCTTGTCCTTCATATCTCAAGAGAAAATGTTTAACAGTGCCAGGTACTTTAAAAATAAGTGGAAAGAACTTTTTAAGTTTAGGCCAGGAAGCATGTTTTTGAAGAGAGAGACTTGAAAGTGTTCTTCTGTTCCAGTTTTGAGATTTTCTTCTTTGAAGAATGTGTTCTCTTTAGTATCATCTTACCATTAGAAATATTTCTATAGCCAAGTCCATGACAGAACAATAGGACGACACAGGAGAACAATGAGTTTTTATTTGCTGGAGATACCATTACCAATACTGTATTTAATGTCTACCCTGCAGGTCAACAAACACTCATCATGATGACAAGGGATTTTGAACCAATTACTGAGAAGGAAATCCACCAAGATGAGTTTGGTGAAGGTGAGAGGTGCACTGAAATGAAGTTCTTCAAACTGATGTCATTGGTGTGTTGTAAACATGTAGAAAGCAAAGAAATGGAGCTGAGCACTTACTGGGCTTTGGGAGACATTTTAGACTGTAATGCTGCTGGGCAGCTGAAGGGGAATGCCAATATTTTACTTGTCAGCATAAATTCAAGTAAGTTTCTTGTACTGGAGGACTTTCTGAGCTATGTAAATTTTCTTCAGGTTTTTAGAATTAAACTTGGATGGAAGATGTGGGTGGCTTGGAGCTGTGGTTATGTTTACTACACTCTGCAAAGCAGAGTGTAAATTTCCCACTACAATGATTATTTCTTCTTCAGGAAAGTTTGTTGCTCTTGGCTGGGGTAAAAAGGAGACACAGTTCCATGGATCAGAGGGAAAACAGGCAGCGCATCGCAAACAGACGGTATTATACTAGTTCTCTTATGTTAGGCTCATGCTGTCTCTGGAAAAAACACGTATAGTGAGTTTTCTGTTATTCCTGTGGTGCCAGCTTGCCACCGCCTTTTTGTAGTTGTCTTAATAGGCTGCTTCTGTTTGTTTCTGTTACCTGAAATCCAGCTTTTTTATCCTCCTCCTAATTCAAGACATCAGCTGTGAGTACTTAGGACTGTTCATACAGAGCTTGAAGCAAGAAGATTTGCAAGCAGTAGTGCTTGCAGAGGTAAAGCCACCCTTAAATCAGCCTGACAGATTTTGCTGAATGTGTGCTATATACTAAGGTGTTGGTATGACCGAGAGAAATAACAAGCAGTTTGGCTGAGAGGAGCAGAAAGAACAGTAGTTTGAGGTCCCAGAAGGCAAGAGTAGAATGATTTGGGCTACTCTTCATCACCAGTCATGTGAGGTAGCTACATGTGCCTGCACATTTTAGTTCTTTGCTCCTTTGATGCTTTCTTGTTTGGGTCTTGTTTTCTCTGCTTTTTGTTCGGTGAAAAGTCAGGTAGCTAAAAACACTCCACTGCTGGATTTGTCTTCCTGTGTTTAAGTTTCAAAATTAAAACTGTCCACTCTGGCAGGCTAGAGTATAGAGACATGAAATGTGTCCTGTTCCAGCTTTACTCTTAGGAAGGACAGGATGAGGCTTGGCTGTATCTGGGAAAATATGCCTAGCTTGACAAAAGTTAAACCTTTGAACAGCTGCCTCTTTAAGGGTATTCTGCTGAGATTTTTTTTTTTTCTTACGTTGTTCTGTCTCAAAGAACACTACTTTTGATCCCAGCTTCTGTCTGTCATACAGACTGTCTGGATGGCATGCCTTTCTCGCCTTTCTCCTTCCAAGTGGTTGTGACTCCAGGTATCAGTCATGAACAAACCCTGATTCACCCTTATGTCCAGCTTATGCACAGCTGGTCTATAAGCAGACACCCTGGTAGAGGGGAAGGATAGCGTGTGATCATGTGAATAGATAGTCATATGCCCTTGCAGGAGGAGCAGATTGAATTTGCAGACAGTTTTAATTCTGGTATTTCCTAAAATAACATTCTGAATAATGAATTTTTAACTTTGCAGCCTTAAGATTTTTTAATGGATTGATTTCATGCCAAGGCTCTTGAAAGAGCTGGCTTAGCAGTGCAATCTGCTTAGACAAACACAGCAGTTGCCTTCCTAAGCTTTGGTGCAACTTTCTTTTGTGTGACTGCAGGAAGTGTCACCTACTTCAGCCTGGGATGACAGCAGACCTCGGGTGACGTGGAGAGGAGATGGGCAGTTTGTTGCAGTGAGTGCTGTCTGTCCAGAGACAGGTATGGGACCACACTTCTTTGAAATACCAACATGTGTAAGAGGCTTCTTAAGCAGAAGCTAGGCAAGGCAAGAACTGGCTGGTGTTTGTGGTCTCTTGGCCACTTAAAGCAAGGGTGAGTTGACCTAGTTAATTGCTCTTTTCTCTGTTTTGGTGTTCTCAGAGGTATTTTATAGACACAGTCTTCTGAACACTTTCTTTGCAGTTTGGTTTTCAGTCCACTGAGAAGCCAGGAGAGGTTACTACTGAGTAGTTACTATCTGAACTGCTTCCTTCACCAGCGTTAAATCACCACTCAAGCTCTAAGCAATCTCTGATGGGCTTCCAGTGCCAAATTGATGAATCTGGGTTGCCGTACCCACTGTCCCTCATACTAGCAGTTTGGCCTTGCACACTTTTCTTTAAATACTGGTAATACTTTTCCCTAGATTTTGCCCTAAAGCCAAAGAAGTGATGAGCACATTACATTTCTTGTAAGACTGTAGTTGATGTCTTCCAGGATAAATATTAACTGAGCAGTTTAAATGTATTGGTCAACATCGGGCTGCATCAAACTGCACTGGTCTTCCACTAGCTTGGGGTTTTACCTTCAGTACTTCAGATTAGGGAGGATCTTGCATTTGTAGGAATATTTTAATATTTCTGTGCTGAAAGTTAGAGATGGAAATGGCTATGACTGAGCTACATCAGTCTGAAGTGCACACTCATTTCCTTAAAAGCCACTCAGTTACTGTGGCAGAACTGCCTGAGACAGAGTAAGTTTTTACCCCTTAACGTGTAGACAAGAAATCTCCTTTTTATTCATGTACATCAAAATTTGCTCTCCTACCATTATAAAATTAGAAAAGTCTCTTTCCAGTGCTTTCTTACACCTTTGTCTCATTGATCTCTCAACCTGTAGGTGCTCGGAAGGTCCGAGTATGGAGCAGAGAGCTTGTGCTGCAGTCAACAAGTGAGCCTATCTCAGGATTAGAACAAGCGCTGTCCTGGAAGTGAGTAGCAAAGCAGTCTGCATGCCAGCAGCAGTGTGTTGCTTTTTATTCCCTGGTCACAGTCTTTGATCAGCATCAATTTCATTCCTCCTGTGTTTGTTTATTTTTCCCAAAACTTAAAGAAAGCTTCCTTCTGATCCAGCATGAGGAAGAGTAGCTCTTTTTTTTGCATTGTGTGCAGGGGGAAGGGATAGAATCTCTGCACAGTCTCAATGTCAAGTGTTTTTGGACTCAACCATATAAATAGGAGTATTACAGGTCCCTTTGCCAGTGCTGACATTTACTTGCTCACCTGAGGATGTCATGAGCCCTGTAAAATGTCTGTGCTGGACCAATGACTTTGTCTGCATAGTGCTGAGGAAGACACATCCTCTGCTGCCCTTTTCTTCATCTCTCTGGAGAAAATGTGATTTGATTGGTGTTTAAAATGACAGCTAGTGATTATGTGAGCAACCACTTTTCCTTTGCCTCTTTTTTAAGGCCCTCTGGAAACCTGATAGCATCCACGCAAGAAAAACCCAACAGACATGATGTGGTTTTCTTGGAGAAGAATGGACTTCTTCATGGGGAGTTCACCCTTCCGTTCCAGAAAGGGCAGGTCAAAGTAAGTGCTGTGCCTGGGCTTCTTTGATTAGAGTGTAATGGAGAGGAAGACTAGATCTTTTCCAGATTCCAGGAGGAAGTTTTTAACTTAACACTTAGTGCTGGTCCTAATGAAAAAAGTGACTTGAAAATCAAACAGTGAAGAAGCCTGTGGAGAAGATGCAATGCCTTCTGCAGGCCCGTAGTACAGAGACAAGTACAGGGGGATGGTAGCCCTGGGGTGCTTCTGGCCCCTGTATACTTTCTATCAGGCAAATGCTTCAAAAATGCTATTCAGGATGTCAGCCGTTGGAAGAGTGAGGTGAAATACTCAACATTATCCCAAATAAGAGAAGTGAGAAGCTACTGCTAGGGTGTTACATCAACTTTTGCCTTTGGATGCTGAGAGGTCTTTTGGCAGATGCTTCCTCAGTGCCAAGGAAAGCAAAGAGAACACTGCTGTCATGTGTATGGTTGTATTGCCTCTTCAGCTGTGTGGAGCCACTGTGACAGATGCTGCTTCAGGATGCTTTGCTACAGCTGTTGCGAGCTTTGCAATACATGAGGGCTATGTTAGCGTATTAACCCATGCACCTTATATTGTTGAAAATAAGGAGCAACTCAGGGTCTTGCAAACCAATTGGGAGCATACCCACCCTACAGAGAAGCAACAATATCAGTGAGAGCTGACTTTGTTTCTGCAGGTTAATGAACTGCTTTGGAATGCAGATTCTACTATCCTGGCTATATGGCTGGAAGACTTGAAGGTGAAAAACTCCAACCCAAACAGTTATGGTGAGAGCACTATGTGAGGTTCTGGCTCTTACACTTGCCTGCAAATGTGGTTAGCATTGAGTATTCCTCTTCAAGTTAGGAAACACTGAGGAGGCCTTCCTACAGCTTTGAGACCCCTGTGCAGGTCAGGAAGAACTGGTGGTTCAGCCTGAGCTCAAAGTATCTTCCAGGCTGCTGTAACTGGAAGTGGTATTAATGGAATGCTAAAGGTGTGAGCCCTTCGTAAAACGTGCGTAGCTTCTCACAAGGGGATTTCAAAGAATTCTAGGATTGACTGTTTTGCACGAAATCTGTTGTTAAGTTTTATTGTGCTGGGTGTTGTATGACACAGCCCATGGGCTGAAGGCTAGAACTATTACTTTCATTGCACTTAACCCACCCTTAGAAGAGCAGTGGTGGTGGGGAGGGTTTGAGATGGATCTCAAGTAGTCATCTGTAGTAACCTATGTGTTTTTCTATAGTTCAGCTGTGGACCACAGGGAACTATCACTGGTACCTGAAGCAAAGTCTACATTTTGGTAGCTTGGAGGAAAACCAGTTGGTGTCGCTGCTGTGGGATCGAGAGAACCCGTATAGACTGCATGTACTCTGCCAGGGTTGGCATTATCTCTCTTATGACTGGCATTGGACCATAGACCATGGGATGGGGGAGAATAGCCAGCATGTGGCAAATGTGGCTGTCATAGATGGAGGTAAGCAGTGGGACTGCTTTGCACCTGTAGGGTCAGAAGAGGTGGCGTAGCCTTTTGGATGCAGGCTGGATGGGATTATGGTAGTTCTTCTGTTAGCTGCTCTTTCTACAAAGCTGTTGGTGAGGTGGACCATGTAATTGATGGAAGCTTCAGAGGTGGTTCAGTGGAGTTGTTGTGGTTTAACCCCAGCCAGCAATTAAGCCCCACACAGCCGCTCACTCACTGCCCTCAGTGGGATGGGAGAGAGAATTGGAAGGATAAAAGTGAGAAAACTGGTGGGCTGAGATAAAGACAGTTTAATAGGTAAAGCAAAAGCCACTCACACAAGCAAAGTAAAATAAGGAATTTGTTCACTACTTCCCATCAGCAGGCAGGTGTTCAGTCATCTCCAGGAAAGCAGGGCTCCATCACGCCTAACAGTTACTTGGGAAGAACGTGTCCCCCCTTCCTTCTTCTTCCACCAGCTTTATATGCTGAGTATGACATCATATGGTCTGGAATATCCCTTTGGTCAGTTGGGGTCAGCTGTCCTGGCTGTGTCCCCTCCCAGCTTCTTGTGCACCCCCAGTCTACTCATTGGTGTGAGAAGCAGAAAACGCCTTGGCTCTGTTTTAACAGTGCTCAGCAGTAACAAAAACATCCCTGTTTTGTCAACACTGTTTTCAGCACAAATCCAAAACATAGCCCCATACTAGCTACTGTGAAGAAAATTAACTTTATCCCAGCCAAAACCAGCACAGAAGTTAACTGCTAAGGGCACAGCAACTGTATTTTCTTGTAACATTGTTCCTACTTTCAGTAAAGAACCTGACAAGAACCTCACTAACATTTGGACTGGGTTACAACTTGGGTTATTTTTTCTCTTTTCTTCCACAGATAAAGTGCTTGTCACAGCGTTCCAGCATGCTGTGGTGCCTCCACCCATGTGTACCTATGAGCTGCAGCTCCAACAGGCAGTTAATCAGGTTGCATTTCACACAGATCCCAAACATAGTGGAGACATGGCTCTCCTGGATGGTGATAACAAGATCTCTGTGTACAGATATGGTGAGAGTGTGTCACACTGTCTTGTAAAAGGAAACCCTCTGTCCCTGAGAGCTGTACCCTGGGGGACTAGCAGGGTGATGGTCACTCAAGGACTTAGTAGTCAGGAGCGATATACATCTGGTTCAACTGTGGGTTCAAGCTCAGTTCTTTCATCTCCATTAGTTTGGGTGGCACAGGAGCATTTTGGCAGTGCCTTGGCTTTGTGAGAAGGCAGCATTCAGCAGTTGGCTGTTGCTTATGCTGGTAATATCCCCTTGCCTAGCTTTGGCTTGAATACAGTGTAGCAAGTGGTATCTTGTGTAATTTGTTCTGACGGTGTGTTGCTGATTGGCACTGGAAATGTCTGAGAATAGCTACCTAGGGTCTATCTGAGGCACCCAGCACTTCCCAAAGCAGTCCTATATACAGTGTAATATTCAGTGTGCTGTGAGACAAGAGACTGTTGCTGCTGTCTGAGTTTTGTTCTGTGGCATTATAAGGTAGCTGTGTTCCTCGGGGTATTTGTTAATGAGGATTAGGTGTTGGCTGTACATGTAGGGATGGTATTTTCTAACTCCTATAATAGTTTCTTGTAGCATCTGTTTTTTTATAAGAATTAAGATGGAAGGGGCTGTGTTGGCAGGATCTCTAAACTCTGCCTTGTTCTGTGTTTGCTAGGACAGAGCACAATGAATGACCCCACTGTCAGGTTTGGAGTTGTGGGTGGAAATGGATTTAAAGCGGCTGTGGAAACACCATACCTGGATAAAACCTACAGGTAACAGAACTAATACAGCTGTTGTGGGGAGAAAAGGGTAGTAGTGCCTGGCTGGATGTCTTGGAGGTCCCAGCTCTGACCATGTGTCTCAAGATTTTGAAGAGGTTGTCAGATAATATGGTTTCATTGTGCTGACACTGTGACTGCAACTAGTGCTGAGGACTGGGCAACACAGTGGGCGGTTCATCCTGAGGAGTGCCATTGACTGAGGTCTTGATCTAGTGGGAGCAGTGACTGTCAGCGGCAGCACTGAGATGGCCTTTCCTGTGCCTGGTGGTCTTGGCATTGTGATACTGCACTTTGTGCTCCTGTTCCCAGAGTGAAAGGAATGGCTGTGTAGTGCCCAGGCCTGTGGTCATGGCACACTGAGCAACAGAGCTGCTTCCATGGCAGGCCCAATAACAAGGTAAAAAAACACCCTGCTCTACACTTGTTCCTATACACAGTTGGCATGGGAGCAATACTGTCTAGGAAAAACAAATGGGGCACCCTGGGTCTTGTCCTTCGTCTCCAGCCTAGCCTGTGGCAGGATTCATGCTTTGGGTAATGGTGTGTGCACTGGAGCCCACCTAGCCATGCTGTGTGTCTGAACAGTCAGGCTGTGCCTAGGAAGACTTGCACCTCTCTGGTGAGGTGGCCTACTGAAATCAGGTTCTATTTGCTTCCCAGTCTCTCTTATTTTGTGACAGAATTGATGTGGGCAGCGACAACAATGAAGTGATGAATCCTCTGGGGCTCCGATTTCTCACCTGGCTGCCAGATGACAGCTTCCTGGTGGTTGGTCAGGGTCAGGATGCTGCTCAGTCTATCCTTCACCATCTGACTGCAGTGCCTCACGTGGCTGGAGCAGAAGAAGAGTGCCTGAATTTACGGTACTAGAGATCTGTCAGTTGTGGGTGAAGCCTGAGAGCGCCTCTGGACAGTGCCTAGAAGGAATTAAGTCTCTCAGTAGACATGCAGCCTGGAGGCTGTGGGTTGGGGAATTTGGCTCTCTTCCTGCAGCAGAACCAAACAGCTCATGAAGCTGCCTTCTGGTCAGCACTTGCCTGTAGTCCTAATGCCTACCCCCAGCCCGACAAGAGGGTGTATGCTAGCATGCCTGTGTCAGTACAGGATAGCTCTGTTCCTTTGTCTGAATTCCAGGCCCTTGGGGGGAATTGAATTCCTCCATTCTACCATTTGCTCACCATTATCAAGGTCCAGAAGGGGACTGGTAGCCCCTGTTACTCCTGTCCTCCTCCTCCTCACCTGCTGGGCTTTGTGGGGTCAGTTGAACTAAAACCAAATCACTGAAGGAAGCCACCTGGGTTACAGAAATCTGCTTCCCAAAGGGGTCCTGAGAATCACTTTCTGCAGCACTCGCACATCAAAGACAGGCTGATTTGCTTATGAACTGTAGAGCAGAACAAAAGAAGTGTCAGCTCTGCAGAGTGCTGTAACTACGCAGGCAGTGACTAGCAGGGTTAGGCAAATGCCTGTTGGCTGGAGTTGCTGGTGCTCTGTGGTGGCAGCTTTGGCTGATGTAGTCAAAAAAACTGCAGAAGATCCTCTGGAGATGTGCATCCTTCCATCTGGACACAAGAAATGCAGGATCTAGGTGTTAAATGTATCTCCTGTGACTGATGTTCTGTGTCTTCTGTGTCTTGCTTCAGGTTGTCCGTGCCTGTAGATGGAGAAGTGATCAGCCTGTGCTGCAGCCCAGTGACCAAAACTGTAGCTTTGCAGCTGGCTGATAGACAGATCCTGAAATACCTCTGGGGTAAGCTGGGCCCTGTTAAAGTACCTGGTCTGAGGTGTAGGCATTACAGATTTCTGAAGGAGTTTAATGAGGTGATTTGACTTTTCAGGGGCATAGGTGAGTCCTGCTGGTAGTTGGTCCTGCCTTTCATGCTCTCTCTGCTCCCAGAAATGGACCAAAATTAGTGATTTGTGTCAGAAAGCAGTTAATGTTGTTGAGAATGATAGTTCAGACATTATGATTTGAAAAAAAGATTACTGATTTAGTGATTTCAGAAGTGCTGACTGACTGCCATGTCCTTGGCACTTCTCTCTTGTTCCACAGAGAAATAAAGGTGCTGCTGAGCCCCTAGAAGTTACCACCTTCTTGTCTGCTGTGTCTTTGACTTTTATGTCAGCATTCCTCCTCTCTGTCAGATAGTGCAGCTAATTCCCAGCTCTAGTTTTCTTGAGATACATGTCATGTGGTAGTTATGTCTGAATCTGATTGGCTGGAAAGCAGTTTGTTCTTCTTTGTTCTTCAGAGGCTTCTACTCCAGTCATTGAGCCCTGGCGGACTAGCAATGGCTCTGCTGTTCAGTTCCCCTACCCTTGTGTGCAGACTTCTATCACAAAGATCAGTGGTGAAGTAAGTAAGACTGTGAGCACATTAAATTCCTTACTGAGTTGTTCTCTGTGTCAAATGTGCACCGTGATCCTCTGCCCAGGGTCCAATAATACTTCTTAACAGCCCTTCTTCATAAGGCCCTATGCATAGCTGAGAGCATACCATTCCTTGTCTTCTAGAGCATTTCTGATGGCTTGCAGTTAACACCCAATCTTCCCATTCTATG
Source organism: Pandion haliaetus (assembly GCA_013401275.1). NCBI lineage: Eukaryota > Metazoa > Chordata > Aves > Accipitriformes > Pandionidae > Pandion > Pandion haliaetus. The sequence continues at coordinate 306,528 of VYZV01016344.1, forward strand.
AATATGATTAATAATGTCATTGAAGAGCAAGAAATTTCAGATTAAAATTTCCAGCAGTCACTGCCGTGCTCTTTTTGAAAACAGCGTTTTGATTTGTTTTATCTGAACTTATCCTATTAGCAAATATGGCTGCCTTGAGTTATTGCGCATTGCCTGCTACTGGTGCTTCATATTGGTGATGGTTTCTTGATAGTTACAACAGCTTAAGGAGCAACTAGCTATTTTGCTGGTAGTTTCAGGGTTTCTTTCCTTCAGGATGCATCCAGGTGAATGCTGTATGGAGTTGCTTTGCTCTGCTCTGTACTAGTGCTTTTCCTCTGGTATTTAAAAAACTAAATTATCTGGCATGGCTTCTGCTTCTGTTTTGTTACTGTGCAGTTTCTGTTACAGGGTAGACCAAGCTGGGTTTCCAGCCAGAAGTGTTTAAAGACACTTAAGTAAGCCCTCCTGGTATAGAGGTTGCATGACCTCCTGTCCAGCAAAGTCCAGCTTCTTTAAGTAATTCACATGAGATACTCAGTACCTAATTGTGAGGTGCTTCAATCCACTGCTAGTCAGTGTTGTGAAACACTGGAGGTTGTGACACTTATACTTAAAAGCTTATACTTGTCATCCTTTCTATTTACAGGAGATGATCTTGGGCCTCACAGATCGATGCCGTTTTTTTGTTAATGATACTGAGGTACCAAAGTTTTTGCCCCTCATTGCATCCCCTTTTCCGCTGCCAGAGGCAGCTTTCCTATTCCACTCTATACAGCGATAAACTTCATCATTTTTCTATAGGTCGCTTCCAACATCACCTCATTTGCAACATACAATGAGTTTTTGTTGGTGACAACCAACTGCCACACCTGTCAGTGCTTCTGCTTGAAGAACGTATCAGTGAAAGGTAAATGCAAGCTCTGGCTGCCTGCTGCTGGCAGCTCATGGCCGTTGTCATGGAACCACAAGATGTTCCCATTTTTCACACCCAAACCTGCTGTATTTGGGTCACTCAGAGCAACTGCTTAAGAGACAGAGGAAGAGACTGCTTTCAGAAATCTATCAGAGAGCAAGGGGCACAGGGAGCTGACTTTATGTATCACATGCTCCTCCCAGGGAGCAGGATTTGTCCTGTATTTGTTGTCTCTTCACTGTTTTCAACAGCTTAGGCCTGCATTCTCTCCCTCCCTTCTATGTCCAAAAGGTTCCAACTTCCTGGTCCTTTGCATCTTTCAGTGCTCCTCTTATCTGGTCTGTTGAGCTTTGTGGTCCTGTTGTATAGAGGACATATCTCTACTTTGTACACAGTGGTGCTTAGCACTAAGAGATCCTCTTTCTCTCCAGAACTGTTGAAGATCACTGGTCTATTGTTGACTCAGTTGGTCCAGTACAACCTTGCAGGGCCATACAGGAAAGTCTGACTGGGGCACTGTGTTGAGGTGTGATGTGTGCTGATAAATATGCTGTCTTCAGCCCTTCAGGCTGGCCTGAGCAGTGCTGCATCCAACAGTGAGACCCTGCGCAAGGTGGAGCGAGGTTCACGTATCATCACCATTGTTCCACAGGACACAAAGGTTGTGCTGCAGGTCTGTGCTCTGCCCGTGTCTGGTGAGGTCTGCTACCAGGGGGTCGTAGGGGAACCATCTCAGTGGGCAGCTGGTTAACCTGCAAACAATGTGTGCAGTGCTACAAAGCTGCTGCCCTGTACTGCTGCAGCACAGCATATTACAAATCTCCAGCTTCCTGGCTGGATGCGGAGGGATTTTGAGCATGCCTGTGGGAGTTAGATTCAGCACAGGCAGCTGGGTATGTACAGAACTGGACGGGCTATTAAAATTCCTAATGGCTGAGGTAGCATAGTGCTACATATTGTGGCCTCTCACTGTGAATCTCTGACTCACCTCTTCGTAACTGCTGTATTTGCTAACAGCCCTCCATTAGCCTTGGCACTAAGTTTGTCTGAAGTGCTGAGCTCACTCTTCAGAACCAGCAGAGGTTCACAGAATGAAGAAGGATGTCATTTGAAAAGCACCTCTGGAGGTGTGTAGCCCAACATCCTCCTCAAAGCAGGGCTAACCTGAAAGCTTGATCAGGTTGATCTGAGTCTTGCCCAGTTGAGTGGAGTCTAGCCTCCTAAGGAAGGAATGTTTCTAAGCTGAGAGAATTTTCAGATTTTTTTCCACACTTGTTGAAATTGCATGTCTCTGGAAGTGGATGAACAGGCCCATGCACCTACAAGTAGCAGACAGGCCTAGAAAATTGGCCAGTCCTGACTTTGCCTTCAATATAGGCAGAGTAACTACAAATAAATAATTGTGTGTATCTTGTGTTATAGATGCCGAGAGGAAATTTGGAGACTGTTCACCACCGAGCTCTGGTTCTTGCCCAGATTCGGAAGTGGCTAGACAGGTAAATGGCACTGGTATATTCTGGTCTTCCCTCCCCCAGTCTGAGCTGTTAGAGGCTAGCTGGCCTGGTTTTGTTGTGCTGAAGGGAGGGAAGCTAAACTCAAAGAAATTTACTTCGTTAGTGGGAATGAAACTGTTTCTGGGTCTACCAGCGAGAAGGCCAGCTTTCAGCAGTCCCAGGTGCCTCTCACTTCACCACTGAAGGGCTTATTGTGTGCTGAGACTGTGTGGGTGGGAGAAATCTTCACCGGCTCCATTCTCCAGACATGTCAGTCACTTCATGATGAAGCTTGCTGTTTTTCATGTTTTATTTGTTTAATTGGTTTACATTGAAATTTTCTGAAACAGAAGCTGGTCCACTAGATTAAAATGTAATTCTCTGCTTTAAGAGAGGAAGAAAATAATGCAAGGCCTGTATTGCTTCCTGAATCTGGCATGCTGGTCTGTCCCACTGCAGAGGCTGGTAATGAACAGGATTGACTTTGCACATTTTTTCTGGAAGGCAATCTACACAGCTTATTGCCTAGGCTATTCCCTTCCCATGGGGTCTGTGCTTGCCTCTAGTCAGTTGCCTTTATGTGCAGATAGTGCACCTATCCACTATGTAAACTGTCGCACTTAACTCATTCCTCCAGGCTTATGTTCAGGGAAGCATTTCAGTGTATGAGGAAGCTGCGAATCAACCTCAATCTTCTCTATGACCACAATCCCAAGGCAAGTATGCCCAGTTCCGTTGCATTGTTTTCCACATCCATCTGGCCTAGAATCCATTGTCATTGAACAGTGGGCTCAAAGTAGGTGGTGCTGTCAGTTCTGCTTTCAGCAGAGATGGCTGTTCTGCACTGCTGCGTTCTTATGCAGGCAGATCAGATTTAGTATTTCCTTCATCTTCTGTATTTGGAGAAGGTCTTTGAATTTGTTCTTGTACTTTATGTACTTGTTCAGAATAACAGTAGTAATATTCATTTCAGGTATTTCTGGAAAACGCAGAAACCTTCATCAGGCAAATAGATTCTGTGAACTGTATCAACTTGTTTTTCACAGAACTGAAGTGAGTATAATTCTGCAAATGGAAGCGTGCATGTAATCAGTGGTGGTACATTATTTTGTCAAAATACTGGCAGCTCTTCAATGTGGGTGCAAGGAGTCACTCAGAAATGTGGCATGTTGGGTCATAAAGACTCAACTAAGCTCACTAGTTTCAGGGACAGTCAGTGTGTCTTTTTGGGAATTCCAGCTTGCAGGCAACCATTAGATTTTTCCAGCAAGAGATCAGTAAATCTGCTTTGACTTGTCTACTGATTTGCTGTACAGGGGTAAATGTGAACAGAGAAAGTTTTCTTCCCTTATAAAGAGGAGCAAGACAGCACTGCTTATCTGAAGCCTGAGGCCAAGATAGTTGCTTAGATTCCCAAATTAGGTCCCCTGACTTCTTTCTCAAAGTTTGAGTGACAAGAGGCTTTAGGGCATTAGTAGCTTCAGGACTTCTTAAGGTTGCTGAAGTAAATAATTGTTTAGGAGCTGGAGCTATCACTTAGCTGTTCTGTTTTATTTTCAGTTTTGACCTGACCTTAAATCTTTGTCTAGAAATAAAAGCAAATGGCTTAATTTTCAGAAGTGCTCTGTGCTCAGCATCTCCCTAGTGAATTTAGTGAAAGGCAGTTGTATCTTGAAAATCTGTTGTGCAACTAAAGTAGTTGTTCTGACCCATTTTTCTCAATGCCTCTCTTGGCTGAGAATCACTTAGGATGGATGAGAGATGTTGGAGAGCTTTCTGGTAGTGTGGCAGGTTGTGTGTCAGTACTGAATGACATATGAGCTATTTTGTTGAGTAGTTCTTTTCTGCATGCATTTGTGTTTCTTAATGTTACTGTCTTTGTGCTGGGCTATTTGATGGACGGTGCTGGTATTCATGGTATCTGTTTTTATTTAGAGAAGAAGATTTCACAAAGAGTATGTACCCATCTCTGAATGGTAGCAGGAATGCTCAACCACGCCAGCATCCTGATCAGAAAAAAGTAAACCTCGTATGTGATGTAATGAGAGTTGCCATGGAACACATTGACCCTCAAAAGTAAGCATTTTCTTATTGTAGATGAAGGAACCACTAGAGATTTCTAGTAAGTCATTTGCAGAAAGTGAAGCTGTCCTTAATGTTAGTTATTTTGCTTCAGATCATCTGAGATGAGCCCGTGCTCCACAAAACTTATGTAGCCATACTTTCCATCTGCTGAGGATGCTGTCCTGAAAACCACAGCATCTGATAATTCTGCAGATTAGCTAAACAACTTTTTACAGGATGCTTGTAAGGGTTTAAGAAATATACTCAATTTAGGAACAGTCTGTGTGGCATAGGGGACAGAGAGACATGAGCAACATTGTCATCTCAGGGAGATATGCTGGTGTTTTGGAGCAGCTGGCCTTTTGGAAAGATCTTGCTATTATATTTGAGACTGAATTACTTCTGTAAATCTTCAGCTGCATATTTCTGAATTATTACTTTTTTGGTAACCGTCCTCCTTGGATGAATCAACATCAGACAAGGATAAAGGGTGGGAAAATAGGATAATAACAGTGATTAGTGAAGCAGTGTTAAACCATTGGCAGCTTATATGTGAAACAGTGGATAGAGGAGCAACAGATGGTGTGGGTTTTTATACACTTCAGTGAACGGTTTCAGAAAACAAAGCATCTGCTTAGCTGGGAAAGCTATTTTGAAAGAGTATGTGTGAAATGTATGAAAGTGGAAATAAACTCCTAGAAAGCTTTCCTTTTATAAAAAAGACAATTTGTGCCAAATTTGATTTGGAAAACTGTGTCCTGGTATCTGAGCTTTCAGAGAGAGGTGTTCTCTCTCCATTATGCTGGCTGGCATGGTAAGGAAGCTCATTCTACTCAAAACACACCTCTAGTCTTGTGACATGTTTGGGGAGACATGCTGGGTAGAAATACCTTTCTGGTATATTCTGTTCTCTTCCCATTTTTCCTGCCTTCTTTTAAAGAGACTGAAATACCCGAGTAGTTTGGGGTTTTTTTACTAAAATGTAAACCAGAACTTCCACAAACTGTGCTAAAATAGGAATAAGGAGTGTTCCTGCCTTCTTGCTTTTTCATTTACTGCTTCTGTTTTCTTCAGATACTGCCTATCAATACTGACAGCACACGTAAAGAAAAGTCCTCCAGAACTGGAAATTGCTCTCCAGAAGGTTCATGATCTTCGAGGTCTTGTATCAGGAACTCAAAAAAATTTCAAAATAAGTGGTTTGCAGGAGCTTTCATTGTTAGCATGGTTTACCCTGAAAATTATTTTAAGGTGGCTGTTCATGGAGTCAGCCAGAAAACGGAAATGTACTTGAAACTAGCTGTGTGTTAATGGAAAAGCAGCATGTCAGCTAAGATACACTGGTGTGCATGCCATCAGCTCATCCTTTTATCTAGGTCTGTCAGTAGACAGCCCAGAGTTGGAGCTGTTTTCTCTTTCCAATCAGAGCTCCAGTTCTCCCAGCATCGAATAGAAGTTCCCATTCTGAGTTGTGGTATTTCAAACTGGCAAACTTTGCTTTTTTTCTGTGCTGATAGTTCTGAATTGTCACTGTTGCACACTTAAGAAGTTGCTGTGCTTGTGNATGTGCTTGATAATGCCTTCTGCCTTCAGAGCGGAGTTCCACTGCTGATGGTGTAACTGATTGTATGCTTCTTTATCTCGTTACAGAAAGAATTACTCCAGATGTCAAAGCTGTGAGTGCAGAAGAAGCACTGAAGTACCTGCTTTTCCTTGTGGATGTCAATGAATTGTATGATTATTCCTTGGGGACATATGACTTTGATTTAGTCATCATGGTGGCAGAAAAGTCTCAAAAGGTCTTGGCTTACAGTTCCAGCCAAGGAACTATTTTTCTGCTTTCTGAAAGGTTCTTTGTAGTCTGCGGATCAGCCCGCATGTTTTGTTAGTCATAGCTCTCTATCCAGTTGCTCAGATGTCCTGTGTGTGCTTGAGATGATGCTGGGAAGGTGGCACGTCTCTTCATCCATTAATACTTGTTGAGCACAGCTTTGGAAACTTGCTTGTGCTCAAGGTGAAATAGGGTTCTTCTAGAGCAGCACAGTAAAGTAGCTCTGGGGAAGGGAGGGACTGTGGTCTGAAGTGTTGTGACTGCGTGCCTTATGTTCCCAATTCTGTACTCTTGATTCTTGCTTATTTGGCAGTAGTCATGATAATAGTGTCTATCTTCCAGCAGGTTTAATTTGAAATCTCAGAATAGAAATGCCCATCAGGATCTTCAGAGTTTCCTAATGTTACAGCAGAGCCTGCTGTCCATCAATTAAAACACCCTACTCATGTTAACAGGTTTTATGACCTTTGATGTGGGGGAAGCTGATCAGCTTTACAGCTGCAAATTTATACATGATAGTAGCTAATGGAAAACAATATTTGATGTGATACATAGCGTTGAATTTTATATGTCTTCAGCTGTTAGATACTGCTGAAGTCCACGTGGGAGCCTGATAATTTAAGTTAGTCAGTCCTGGCTAGAGTACATATACAGAACTGATTCTTTAAGATGGCTTACATTTTTTAAAAAAAAGCCTTTTTGGTGTATTATTATAAAATTTCAAATATGGTGCTGTCTGCTGGTGAAAATGGGGGCAAATAAGGATCTTACCAGATTAGCTCAACTACACTTTTTATTACTCTTTGCAGGACCCAAAAGAATACTTGCCCTTCTTAAATACCCTCCGGAAAATGGAAACCAATTATCAGCGATATACAATAGACAGACACTTGAAGAGATACACAAAAGCTCTTGGACACCTCAGCAAATGTGGTAGGTGTCCTGCACATGCAGCGTCTCTAAGGAGAAATTCTGCAGTGGAACATTTCCATTTTGGGAGAGACTTTGAGGGGAAATATGTGAAGAAAGAGAAGGATTGCATAAGGTCATCTTCACTCCTGCTAGTGCATGGTTAACTTCTGCTACATGTTTTTTGTAGTGTAGCTTGGCACAGGGAGAAAGGGGTGAGAATATTCACTGCTCTGTGGTCGTGAAGCATAAGTCTCTTTTGTTCCTGTTGTAGGTGACTTGTCCACAGTTAATATTGCTGGCAAAAGTGGAGCAAACGTCAAGGAAGTGAACACCTTGATTTTCAGTAGTGAAATAGGTGCTTTTGTGCTCTTCTACCCAAGCACCTCAAGTTGCTTCTTAATGCAGTGAAGCTAGATTGGCTGGGAGCCATGACAGCCATGTGCTTTCTCTTTTATTGCTATCAAAAATAAATTATTTCTGCAGGTCCTGAACACTTCTCTGAATTTCTGAACTTGGTGAAGGACCAGAGTCAGTATTATGATGCCTTGAAGCTGTACCCCTCTAGCACTCAGGAGTACAAGGTGTGTAAGCATGTGACACTGCAGCATGCAAGCTTTTTATTCTCTCACAGGTGTGTTTGCGCATCCTCAACACCTTGAGTGAGGGCAGGAATGAGACAGCAGCTGCTTGTGTTCAAGTTCTGAAGGTAATTTTATGAATGCAGGACTGCTACTCGTAGAGCTGATTTCTTATTTCTCTTCTGTCCTTTTCTTGCAGGATATCAGCGATGCTTATGGGGAGTACTTGATTCAGAAGCAGCTATATGAACAGGCTGCCTTGATATTTGCTCGTGCTGGCATCTTTGCGAAAGCACTTGATGCTTTCCAGAACAGTGGCAGCTGGCAGCAAGCTCTGTGCATGGCATCACGGCTTGGTTACACAAAGGATAGGCTGTCCAGCCTGGCACGGAGCATGGCAGGTAGGCCTAAAGTGTGCAGAGCAAAACTGGCTGCTGTTATTTTTCGTTCATTTTGATTTTTCCTAAAATTTAGTGAAAACCTCGGTCTTGAGCAGCGTTTTTCTTAAAGGGGGAACAAAGATCCTGTGTTTCCCAAGTGTTTGTGTGATCTTTGTTTCTCAAAGGAACCAAAAGATGTTGGAGTTGAGCTGGTAGGCACCCAGGAGTTGCCAAGCTAGCTGTGGTCTTGGCTGCCCCATGCTGACTGCATCTTGCACGTTTTCCTTGCAACCGGTTGCTGAACTGCTATGCCAAATTGCCTCTTTGGTTAACCTCAGGGAACGGAGATTCTTTGAAGAATCTGAGATGACTGAGGCCTCTAGACATCATTGACATAAGTACTGTGCTTAGTCACAGACCTTAAAGGCTATTGGGTAATTCAGAGTTGCATCTTCGTGTTTTCTCCTTAAAGCCTGCTAGCAGCTAGGACCAATGGGTACATGTAAAGCTACATGCCATCCTACTGCAACAGAAAAAGGTGGCTGGTCTCAGAATTTGTGCTCACTAGGACATACCAGACTGCACGTGTGAGATGTGTTGTGGACCTAGCACATTTCAGCAAGAGAAATGGAGCATCATCCTGACTTCTGCCTTACTCAGAAGCAGAGTTTATGAAGGGCCCACTTACACAATAGCAATATGGCTCCTGGGACTGTGGTCTTCCAGAGCTGGATATCAGTATTTTCTTTTTCTGTCACGTAATGTGATTTGGATCCTTCATGTCTTGCCTTTTAATACTTTTTCTGGTGCCCCTCTTAAATCACAACTGTAGTTCAGCGAAATGAGCAGACAAAAGCTTCCTTGGATGAGATTGCTTTGCTTGGGTAATTTCATTTTTTCTTCTGGAGTTGTATATCACTTGCTCTCTCACATTGCATCCTAGCATACTAGCCAGTGCCAAAGCTAGTTCTGACTTTTAGGGAACTAGAAGCACTGAATCCCACAAGCTTGATGGTTGCTGTCCATACCACAGAGAGCAAGTGGCAAAGTGCTCTCTGCAGATCACAAGGCTGTGATAACACTGAAGCTCTTGAGAGATTTTCTTCTAACATCCTGGCCCCCTCCACTTAAGAGACTCTTCACTATTTTTGTCTCAGACTGGGGAGAAAACGTTCTCCAGCTGACCTTGAGGGACATGCACCAGCAATTTCACGAGCAACTGGCTGATGATGTTGTAAGTTAATGAATTCTTGGCATCGGGCAGCCCTTCTTTTTACCACGCAGATTGACTAAGTGTAGTGAGCAGGTAGAAAGCACCTCAGTGCATGGGATTTGCTTCTACTTTATAGTTTTGTGGCACAAAATCCAGCTGCTTCTGAAGAGCTAAACTCCACCTTTTCTTGTAGGAAAACTAGTTGAACAGAGAAAGTATGCAGAGGCAGCCATACTCCTGGAGCAGTACACGCAGGTAATGTAATCAGCCTCCTGTCTGTGTGTAGTAAACCCTGTCAGAGATACGCTGTGTTTTCTCTATTCTCCTGGGCCACATGTGACTCCATGCATGCTGACAGCAAAACAGTCTCTGTGGGGAGGGCAGAGCAGGTCCAGGTGATGCATTGAGCAGGGTGGGGATGAATGCAGTGTCCCTGAGTTTTCCTACTCATGAAGCTGCCTCTGGTTTTGTACGAAAAGCTTTTGTCTCAGAGAGCTGAAGCCTGAGGGACGGAGTAAGGAAGACAAAGTTCCAGAGGGATTTCCCCTTAGCATGGCAGAAGTAGGATAATTTGTTTTGGTTTTTTTTATGTCAGCACTTAAAAGTACCTGGCACAGTAGTGTTTTCCTGTCCTGACTGTGATACTGCTGTGTAGAAATGTGCATCTGAATAAGTGCTACCTGAATGTGTATTCCTAGCATCAGTAGCAGTACATGGTTGCTCTTTCCTTCCAGGACTATGAAGAGGCTGTTCTTATGCTCCTAGAAGGGGCTCTCTGGGAAGAGGCTTTAAGACTGGTAAGACGTTTCAGAGCATAAGAACCAGAGTGGAAATATTTCTTTAGAGTGCAAGAACAGAGGGATGGGATCTGGGTTAGATCCTTAAATAATACCTTGTTTCCTTTCCCTGCTCCAGATTCACAAGTATGGTAGACTGGATATCTTGGAGACCAACTTCAAACCTGCTATTCTGGAAGGTGAATCTGTGGAAGAATCTGAGACTTCTTTGTGCTATAGAGGCTGAAGAAGGTCTTTACTGGGTCTGTGGGAAGTCACAGCAATCCAGTACTAGAAGCTTTATGAAAGGTTGCTTTGATTCTGCCTAACTGATGCTGCCTAGTTAGCTGCATTTGGCTCTACTCAATGTAGCTTGAAGCCCTGCAGTGTCATGGGCTGTTTTTAGCTTAGTCAAGCTCCTTTTGAGCCTTTCCAGACCTCACAGTCACAAACTGCAAAGGAGTCTGTGTCTGCATGTCCGTGAACAAGCAGGACAGTCCCTGTTCAGAGCGCATGTGGCAGCAGAGCTATGGACTAAGAAAATGGCTGACTGTCCTTCAAGCTTTTATGAGTAGTTTTTGAAAAATTTTATTTGATAGCTGTATTCTGCCCTCCATCCAGGAAGGATGGTTGGTTACTATTCATTGGTTTTCCTTTTTGTGCTATGGGCAGTAGGCTTTATGAGTTGAGGGATTTTTTTTTTTTTCTTTAATTTGAACCTAATTAATGTAAAGGGATTTGGCCACAGAGCTTTTCGCTCTCCCTATATCAGAAGCAGACTCTTGTTCTAGAAAATGCTTGTCTGGCAGGTTAATTAACTCCACATCCAGGTGCATCTTGTTTGATGGGCTTCTGTATTACAAGCTTTGAATTTCCTTCCACTCGAGTCCTTTTGTGCACTTTGCACCTGACTTCTAAGGTTGTTGAAGGACTGTGCTCCTTCAAACTTCTTGTGTTAAAAAATGCTTTTCTGGTTCTTTTGCACAAATGTTCGTGTTCTGATTTTCTTATTGAGCAGCTCAGAAAAGTCAGCTGATCTTCCTAGATTCTCAGAAAACAGCATTTCTTCACCATAACAGTCGCTTGCAAGTGGTCCGAGAGCTGAAGGAGAAGGCTTGTGAGAGCTTGCAGGGTTGGTATTTAAATGCGTATGACTTTCTCCTGCATAAGTAACTGTGATCATCTTTTTCTTTGTGGTTTCCATTTACCCTGGTGGAGCTGTGCTCTTTTCTAGCTCCAGTGGTATCTACAACAGTAGAACAGCATTTTTCTCACCCCCTCCTCACACCATACTTGGGCTGCGATTGTTTGACCTTGCTCATTCTGTAAAGACAGCTTTATTTTCACTACTGTCTGTGTCACAGCTTTCATGGGATCAAAATGCACCTGAAAGCTCTTCAAAATGACACAGCATTGTCTCCACAGTGCCAGCTTGGCTGGGTCAGACAGTGGTCAGCATGTCCTTTGTTCTGAGTACCTACTAGGCATAACCACGGGCCGGCTCACACAGGCTCAGGGAAGTTTTCTGAAAGCAGAATGCTTTGTCCTGGTCCAGATTTGCTACACTGAGATTGTCATCCCTCTGGTTGTGCTCTTTAATATCACAATCCCCACCAGGGCAGAGGAGCAGTGTTCTTCTCACAATTGCTGTTTCTTATGTGCTGGCTGAGTGGGGTTGAGAGCTGAAAGATGCTGAAACACCCAAGAGGTAGAATGAATCTGCCCAAGCTGCTTCTCCAACAAGCTGCATAAATTACCCTGAGAGAAAGCTTGGAATAACTGTGACCTTTTTCTGTACTGTGACAGTTGTTAACATGTTTTGCAGATTATGAAATGCCAAATTGCCCAGAATTGGATTTTTTCTCTGAAACCAGCAGTGTCGTGACAGCCAGTGATATGAACAGCAAATATTCACACAGCAATTCAAGAATATCAGTGTAGGTATCTGCCTCCAAATTAGGTAGTGGCTGCCCTGGCATCAGCATTTGGGAGGGCAGCTTGCTTATGCTTGGCATGCTCCTCCTCGCAGCTGTGCATGCCTTGAAGCTGCTTTAATTACAGGCATTTCATGGGTATTTTAACTCTTATTGGGAGGGAGAGAGCAGAAAATGCCAGAAGCTACTCGTGCAACAGGAACTAAGTGCCCAGCAGAGGAGCTGTGAACACAGATTCGGGGGCTGGAGCTGGCTCAGTGGGTGTCAGGTGTGTTGCCAGAATAGTTGGCTGTCGGAGGCTTGACAAAGAATATGGGCAGAGCTCCTCAAACATTAACAGCTTGTTTGCATGGCTTGTTCTCTTTGTTCTAGGTTTTGCACTTGATGGGTGGGGGTTGCTACTAAATCTCATACTGGTGTCTTCCCACAGCAGGCGCCTGTGCTGCTTTTGAGTGCTCTTAAGAATGTGAGCTGCAGTGTGGGCTGGGGTGTGTTAGAGGCCAGTGTAGTCTGTGGGACTGCTTCTGAATTCCCTAGCTGAAGTGTGGAAGAATACTGTTGTGGGGAAAGTGTGGACTTCTTGGGGCACTTTCTGTGGCTCAGATGAAAAGAGGAAGAGAATGCAACCTTAGTATTCAGCACACCTGTGTCAGAGCATACTGATCATTTTGTGATATTATGCAGTTAGTACTGGCCTATGATTAGAAGTTGTTTTCCTGTGATAATGGGCAGGAGCTGAGCTGTATTAGTGCACAGCTTGTGGAAATAGCAGAAATGAAAATGTGCACAGGGAAGCACATATACTGGTACCAGATTGTTTTAAGTGGAGCTCAGCTTTGCCAAATAGTGACTACTGCCAAACAATTTACCCTACTTTGTACTTAGAGCAATGCTTCAGCCTTGCAGGAACACAGAGCACTCCTTTTTGTAGTAGAGGAACAGCCCAACGACTGACTTGTGTTTCAGACCACAAAGGATATTGGTTCAGTAGCATTGAAAACTTTGACACAAAGATGCATAAACTTACATGCAGTCTCCTCTCGCTGGAGATAGTAAGGACTTGTGTAACAAGTTTCATGCACACTGTTGATGTACCTTCAGACTCACCCTGTTACAACTAATCCTGTGGTGCACACTATAATTAAGCATCCTCCTTTTCAGGCGATCCTCAAAGAACCGGCGCAAGGCTGAGCGCAAGAGATACAGCTTGAAGGAGGGGAGTCCTTTTGAAGATATGGCCCTTTTGGAAGTCCTGGGAGAAAATGTTCGTGCTGTTGAGACTGTGAAGGGTAGGACACTTGATCTTAATCTACTCCGCAGCTTGTGAGGACAGCTGAGGCAGTGTGCTCCCTCTTGTTCTTAATGCTGGGGAGAGAAGCTGCCTGGTCCATAAGACCATCTGTGTTGGACCTTGATTTAGTTCATCTGCCTCTGTGCCTGGAAGAACACATAATAGTGTGAGCTTTCCACATCTGAAGTTTGGGAGCAGAGAAGTGAGGCCTTGTCAGTGCTGTGACAGGTTTGTCTCATTTGTATTCAGGCACTGTAGGAGCTGTGTAGGGACAGAACCAGTCCTGATTTGCTGCTCGCCTTCCTGTGCCCTGATACCAGAGAAATACAACTGTTTATTTAGCATACCTGTGTTTAATTGCTATTGGTTGTGCTTCTCTTCACTCCTGCAGGAGACATACACATCCTTCTGAAGCAACTTGTGCTGTTTGGTTACGACGAGCAAGCTGGGGCACTGCAACAAGTCCTGGAAGAGGTTTTGCAGTTGATGGAGACCTCAATCCCAGAAATCTGGACTCCAGACTTGCAGCAGAGCCCTGTCAACCCGGTCTGTGCTCACCCACAATACCCATCGCGACCGCTATGCAATACCAAGTATTTAGCAGTGTTTTGCATTCTCCAGCAAAGAGTCTGGAATCCTTCCCTGGCTTTCCAGATCTGCTTTTTTTCTGTAGAGGTCAAATAGATACTCTGTGCAGTACCTGCCAAGTCAGTACACTCTAGGTGTGTACAACAGGTATAGCCTGCTGTGTCCCTTGCACTGAATGTCACGTTGGACATGATGAGGTCTCATAAGGCTTGTGTTACCTTGTTCTAGTGGTGACTTCTTTTCCTAAGCTACATCTTCAGCAATTTGTAGAACATAGGAACACTGTTTTCTTTTTTAAGCATGATGGTTTAAGTGTTAGCATAGCTTTTATGTACTGGAGTAGTTAGTGGTTGTCTGACCTATGGTGTGAAGTGAAGAGCTACCAGGCTGGTCTGTTTAGTCTGAACCAGTATATCATAAGCAGTATATTGCAAAAAGATGGATTATGTCAGGCTTCTAAGCTTCAGCTTAATGCAGAATAAGGTAATCACAAGGGCTGCCCTTAGTTCCCTTCCAAAAGGACAGATTAAAACTGCCTTATGTGACAGGGAGCTCAGACTCTCAAATGAACTTTAAATATTGCTGGCACTGTAGTGAAAGAAGTCCTGCCAGGTAATGACACAGTGCTGTGAAGAAGTAGGTTCTGGGTCCTGAGAAGCTGTGCGAAAGCAGTTCTCTCTGTCTGCCTCTGTGTTAACTTTTCTGAGACATTACTGGGCTTTGATTGCATATTCTTGGTCATTTTGTACTGTGAGTCTCCTGTAGGCAGCTGTTTCTGCTTTTGGAGACTAACGGCAGAGTTTTCTTTGTAGGTATCCCTGCTCTTAGCCTTGTTCTGTGCAGGTTGGAACATGGGTATTGCTTCTTCATACAGGTCCTGGGACCCAATTCGACTGCAAACAGCATTATGGCTGCCTATCAGCAGAAGAGGATGATGACTCCTGTTGTACAAGGTTAGTTGAGGCTCTGAGTTAGGTGTGGGTATGAAATGTCAGCGAGGTCAGTGGGCTTTGAGGCTCTGCAAGTATTGCTACCTGTCAACAGTTGTAGCATTTATTCAGTTGTAGGAGTTTATTGCTTTTCTTTATGGTGTACCCTCCCACCTTGTGGCAAGTCAGCTGCCTTCTTAATAAGGTCTTATTTGCTCTGAAATCCTGTGCTAAAACTACTGTCTGAATTGTGCTCCTGGCTTCCTGTGTGTGTAGTGTCTGTCTGTTGTGCGGGAATTTGAAGTCTGATTTCTTAGGGAATGTGTTAGGTGATACTGCTTGTAACTTACCTGCTGAATTTTTCTATCTGGCTTTGGCGGCCAGGCTACAGTCTGTCATGGCTTTGCCATCTTGAAGTCCTTGCAGCTAATACAAACTTAGGGCTGAGAGATGTAGCAAGGGCTGGTCCCATCTCCCCTCTGTCTTCCCTCTTCCCCACTAGTCCTACAGTCTCTTCCCCTACTAGTCCTGCAACTGCCTGGAGAAATCCTCTAATAAACCTCTAGATGCAGCCTGCCTATTGCCACTTGCCAGGGCTGGCTCCAGAGAAAACCTTGTGTCTCTTATTCACAATTAACAGAGCCAGCTGGCTGTTGTGTATGATGTCCCAGTTATTGGTGAATGAATGGAGTTCTGCTTTCTGCCATTCATTGTTGCCTCCTTGTTCTGAACACTTAATGAAGAGGAGACTTGATTTGCCTCAGAGATTTATTTCTGTAAGCAGTTCTACTGGGGGCACTCTTCTGTGCAGGCTGGTGGTCAGTCACTAAAGGGAAGTGTTACGTGTCAGAGACTTCATAGTGTCCTTTGAGGTAAAGAAAAGTAAACTCAGTTGACAGCTCCTGAAGAAACCATACTGTTATGCTCTGTTCTGACACTTGTGCTGTTTGCCTTTCAGATCCAGAATTACTTATTCCACCAAAACTCAGTAAAAATCTACAGTGGAAACTGCATCTTCTCCAATAACTAAAAGCCAAGGAATCGCAGTGGACTCTGAACTGTAACTTTTCATATAATGTCATTACATCTTGACAGAAACCATTGTTGTCCTGGCATTTCTAATACACTGTTCTTAGGGCTGTGCAAGTGAAGGGTCCCTCCACCTCATGTGACTGTGACTGACATGTATGGCATCACACTAATGGGGACAGCCACTCACATCCCACTGCAGAGGTGGTTTGTGAGGTTGGGGAGTAACAAGGTGTGCAGCTCTGAATGCTGCTGGCTGAATCCAGCATCTCCCACCACTGTTCCCTCCCTTCTGGATGAAGCAACCCCACCAGTGTTGGATGGGCTGCTTTCTCTGCCTTCACTCCCTCCTGTGGATGGTACCTGCCATGATGACAGGTCACATTTTAAGCTATTCAGCCTGGTTTAGAGATCTGAACAGTAAGCATGTACCAATAGCAAATTGTTGTAGCTGCTAAACAGATGAGTTGCATTTTATCTGTTGAAGCTGGATGCTGGTAATACCTAATACCAGATTTTCATCAGAATCACTTTGTTACATCAGAGTGAACCTTGCAGTACCGACAGCTGTTACTGTCCTGAAAGTGTGCCTGTTTGCACCACGGAGATCTTGAGTAGAGGAAAACGTGAACAAAAGCAGGGGTGGCAGGGGTTGTCAGTGTCACAGACTGCTGGGTAATACTACCCTAATTATCTGAGTTAAAGATGATCAGCTAATGCTGCTCCACAGCACTGACAGATCAGCAGCTCTACCCTGATCATGCTATTTGCTATTGCAGAACTTTCTCAGCTGGAAACTGGTCTAACCTCATACCTGAGAATTAGGTTTTACCCCAGAATACTTCTGCAGTCTGTCTCGAGAAGTAACAACATCAGTCCTGGGAGCAGAGGAAGGGGACAAGGCTGGAAACTTTCAGGGGTAGCAGCCCCTCTCAGTTAATTTTGGCCTGGCTACTGCTGTGTTTGATACAAGCCTTTTCAGTTAGGTGCTGTGGGAAAATGCCAGGACAAACAAGGCACTTCCTGTCTGTTGGAGACACCTAATGACACAGCAATGGGCTGTGTTCTTACTGCACGGCATTAGTATATGTCTGGTGCTGCAGATCATTGTTTTTGTGATGTGAGAACTCCATCATACTGGGATGGCCATGTGGGCTTGCGCTCTACATGCTCTGCTGGCTTGGGGTTGTTAGAGTGGTAGGGTAAAACAATCCTTCGTCAGTGTTGCATGAAGCATTGGAGTGGTCTTACTTCCAGCTGTTTCAAGTTACGTGGCCTGTTCTGGGTGGTGTGGCGATGGCTTAAGCCTGTTGTCAAGTACTGTGACTACACTGCAAATTGATTCTCCAAGAGTAAAGCCTTGAGATGGCAAAACACATGAAAGGCTGCACAGGGTAGGAGTGTTTTACTGGACCTGGGTCTTCAAAATGCTAGCAGAGCATAGTCCAAGATGAAATACAGAAGCCATCTTTCAGATCTGGAGAAAGGAGTGATGAAGTCTGTGGTCCTCCCGAGGGTATGAAGGGTTCTGGGCCTGCAGCTGAAATGTGACACCCAACACCACTAATTCCTGACATTCCTAAATCCGATGCCAGGAAACGCTGAGGTCTTGCGCAGCCTAATATATTGTCTAGAAAGAGATCCCTCTTTAAAGAATCCAAGAAAAGGTAAAACTACTGCTGGCTTGCTGAGGATTCATGCTTGTGCCTAAACACAGCAGTTCCTTTAATGTGTGTATATGGGGTTTTCTGCTTTTCCATCATGGTGATGGTCAAAACTGAAGACCCTCTGGCCCTAGACATGTTTTCCTCTTCTGCCATCAAGGCAGAATCACTTTAAATCTGCCATCCAGGTGGAAGACCAGTCTTCTAAATCATTCATCGGGTAATTCATCGCTGAAGTCCATTGTCTTCCCCCTACCCTGCTCCCTCCTGAGTGAATATTGTCTAAGGAGCAGTAGAGGTGGAAGCAGCACCTAGTGTCTGAGCCTCCAGGGGGGATGTCCTGCTTTCTACTTCTGCTGTTGCTGAACCTTGGCTTCTTTTCTGCAGCAGCCAGCAGTCTGCTTTCCCTTCATTGCTACTAGAATACTCTTTTGCTTTCTTAGTGATGCATGTCATCTTGAAATACATTCTGCCTTACCTGCTGTCTTTACAGCCATATTGAATTTGCTCTTCTGAGTTCTGGATGGATGCAGTTATATATGCATTAAATGGATGCAGTTACCAGGAATTGAAGTACGCCATTAATGCAGAAATATGGAGTTAGCTTAAGAAATGTCCCAATTTCTGAGCAAATATGGCTGTATGGAAGCCTGCCTCTCTTGTTAGAGTAGAAGTTTGTCACCTGTCTGCTGTCTAGCTTCATTAAATAAAAAAGGAAAAAGCCTGTTTCAGGAACACAGTATCACAAAAATAATACAGCTGTAGCAGAAATCTCTTAATTATAGCAAGGGAGGTGCTCTTGAATTGATTCAGGTACCCTTTGTCAACACCGGTCTTTCTAAGGAACCCAGTGTCTTCCTCAGAAGCACTTCTTAAAAATGCAGGAAGGGCCATGTTCTTCATATTCACTCCTGTAAACCCAGAGCTCCTGGAATGAGTGGAGTGAGGCCAGAACAGACCCACCAATCCAGACAGAAGACTTTCTCTGAGGGGATGCAGCTGTGATGAGGTTGTCATTGGGGCACAGCCTGGCCAGTTCCATCTGGAAGCGGTCAGCAAAGCCATCCATCATAGTGCTGCCCCCACACAGCAGGATATTCCCCATCATTTGTTTGTTGACGCCAGCATCACACTTCTTGAGACAAGCGAGCGTCAGCTGCAAAAGCCCTGGCTGCTGTGACCCAAGTAAGGCTGGTTTGAAGAGCGCTTCAGCACAAAGGAATCTCTCCTTGCCTACAGTGACGAGGTGTCCATCCGGCAGCTCATAATCCATTTGTTGTTTATGAACAAGTAAACTCAAGTCCTGTGTAAGGTCCATTGAAGTGTAACAACACTTCTCTTTAAGATCCTGTACGATGTTTAGCTGGTGTTCTGTGAATGCATTTCCAGACTCATTTAGTAACTGCATGAGATAACGTGTGATGTCCAGGCCAGCATAATCTACTCTCCCAGTGATGCTACGTAAAACATAACCTTCATAGATGGGAACCACATGCGAAGCGCCATGGCCACTTTCCACCACAAGAGCTGAGGTTTTTCCATAAGAGTACATGGCTAAACGGGACTGGTAGGCAACATGGATGGCAGGCATGTGAAATCCTTCAAACATCATCTCGGCATATCTCTCCTTGTCAGTGATGGAACACAGTGGAGGCACTGACACCAGAACAGCATGGTCCTCTGGCTGAATCTTCATCTCTGTCT
The DNA here is from genome assembly GCA_013401275.1 of Pandion haliaetus. NCBI lineage: Eukaryota > Metazoa > Chordata > Aves > Accipitriformes > Pandionidae > Pandion > Pandion haliaetus. The sequence continues at coordinate 325,809 of VYZV01016344.1, forward strand.
GGAAGATACACTCCAACATATCTTGGACACAGTTCCAGTCCACCACTATGCCATGTCTTACTGGGTTGGTGGGTGTTAAGGGTACACTGCTATTCTGAAGCTTTCTTCCAACAACAGTTTCTTTTTGATAGCTCCCAGTCTCCTGTATGGGCTTACCAACTGTAGATGAAACAACATAAGAAGGCCATGGGTCCCCCGCAAAGCCACACTTGAAGTAGCCTGTGCCAATGTCTATGACTACTGCTTTAGTTTCCTTCATTGCCTTAGCCTGTCCTGGGTTGTGGGTATGTGGCTGTCCCTTAGAGGCTTCAAAGGGCTTGCATCTGCTGCTGCTGTTCTTGTAGACCTTTCCTGTACAGCTGTGACTCCATACAGCGAGTGCTGGACTTGCTTCTTGGTAGCATTGCCCTGCCACCACCCCACCTGGGGTCAGTACAAGCAGCAGTTGCATGCCTGGAGCACTGGTGGCAGTGGTTCTACCGACACCACTGACTTATGACATCACACATAGGTTTGCCCCTGAGAAAGCAGTGCTCCGCGTGCAAGTGTGTCACCATCATGACTTAAGACAGCTGCACACCGTTTGTATATAGATGGATGCAGGTGTTTGTACTTCACTTTGACCTGGTCTGAGAGGTACTGAAAAAGAGGACAGCCACCCAGATGTGATGGGCCATGGGGCACAAACACTGCATTTAACTGTGAAGCAGTGTGGCTTTCCTTTCTGGCCTGCATCTGCCATGTGAGGAAGACCATGTTTCTCCAGCATTTGCAACTGCTCTTGGTCCAAAATAGTTGCTGTTGCTAAGCATTAGCACTACTTCACGTCTGGGGCCAAGCAAAGCCCTAGTCTGACTGTGTTAAGAGTGAATTCCTAGCCTGGTTGTGCTTTTGTCTTTGTTTCTATTTTTTTTTTTTTTTTTTTAAGTTTTGCTTTCTAAATTAAGGCATAATATTATTAATCTCAGCAAAAACTAGTGTGACTGGTGTTTGAAACTAGGCCACAGCCAACCCTGCACCCTTACCGTCCCCCATTCCACCACAGGAACGTCTCTGTTCTTTTCCAGCACAAGGTCACTGTTTGCCCCATCAGAGTGTATGTAATAACATGCTGCTGCATGGGGGCACGGAAGAAGAGTTCACCCTGTCCCCACAGAATATGTTATCAAGACTTAGGAATGGCATTTTCCTTGTGTAACAAAAGCTCTGTGCTCTTTTACTGAAAGCCATTTCACCCAGAGGGCATCTTAACAAGTCAAAGCGGAGCTTAGAATGAAATAGAACTCTACAAACCAGTTTCGGATGCAGAAACAGATTTTTATTACTACTGCTCTGCTGCCTACCTGGGAGTTCATATCTTGAGGACAATCAAATGATAGAAGCTCACCAAAATCCCAATGTGGAGAAACAGGGCAGCATTAAACCACACAATTTCTCTACCAACTGCAATATATGCAGCCAAGCAACTGCAAACCTTGACAGTTTATTACTCTGGGGAGCAGTAAAGCTGGTCATTGCGTATTATCTCTGTATTTTTATATACAAATGATTAAATGCATCCTTGTACATGAAGAAAGAGATAGGCTGCCCCTCTTGGAGCCTGGTATCCTCGTGAAGGGCGATGCCTGCTCTGTAGCCAAGGGGAAGGCAGCAGCACTGAAATCTTCAAGCCATGCTGTAGCACAGCAAAGTGGGGACACTGTAGGCGATGCTCCTTCGCATACAGTCTCAGCACATTCCTTTGACAGTTTTTGCTGTCAGCCACACCAGCCTTTGCAACATTATCACTTAAGTTTCCCTTAAGGCAGAAGACACTGAGAAAGAAGACACTGAGGCTGGTGACAGGCAGAAGACATCAAGAGAAAGACCTCTAAATCATTGTTCTTTTTCTGTCTCAGTAGAAACCTAGATCTGGGCTCAATGCCTCAGCTTCTGAATTAAAATAAATCCTTTCATCCAAACAAAACACTTGTTCCAGACTTCAGTTCACATACAGATTAGTATGGCAGTACCACAACAAAGCTGCAAACACACCTTCAGTTTCAGAAGTCGCTTTATTTTATGTTGTTTTTTTTTTTTTTGCCTGAAGTTATTATGAAGTTTATATGCTGCTGTTTCCAGGCTACTTTCCCCCACGTTACATTTGTCATTCCAGTTAACAAAAAACATACATGTCCACTAACATTTCGAGGTCTTTGTTTTAGCTTGAAATCTGAAGACAGGTTGTAAGATGATTTTTTGCAAAGTCATTTTGGCCAGTGTTTCCCAAGATGTTCCTTTAATTGTGGGATAGTGGACAGCTGTTGTTTGCAACGATGGCACCTGAGGGGCAATTTTAGAAGTTCAGAGACATGATCTTTCACCGTCACTTTTCCCTTGCTTCTTACCATCTCTATCACATCTGAAAAAAAATAAGAGACCAGAGGTATTTGGACCATGTAGCATCATGAAACTCATGACACTGCAGAATCTCTGCACCCTGCTTTGTATGCACAGCATGTCACCACTGCCTTCTAATTTAAAGCAGTCATGAAATTTGGTTGACTTTTACTTAGTGCTATCCCCCAATATCTGAAATTACATAAAACCTTTCACTTATTACAATAGAATTCATGGCTTACACATTTTTTTGAAAAAAAGCCCCACACCAGAACCCACAAGCAGGATTATGGGTAATGAAATACCTTTTCTAATCATTACCTTGGGAGTTTAAGAAGTAGTCTGTAGTAAAAGAGTTCCAGTGCTTTTTGGTTTTCAGGGCCGGAGAATCAAAATCCTGGCTGATTACATGTAAATGTAGCTGACTGAAACAAACGTATTATGTAGATAAGAGAGAAGAATAATGCTAATGCTCAAAGTTCTTTCGCAGCAGTTACCAGTTGCAAACATGATTCAGCAGTGTTCGGCTGCCAGCCTTATGGGTCAGTCTTACCATGTCTGACCCGTAGTCCTGTGACAGAAGAAACCCAGTCTGTTCTGGAAGCACTGTCTCATGCCAAGTGCTTCACTTAAACAGTCAAGATCACTAGTCTGCGTATTCCACTGGCCCCTAACTACAGTCTATATTCCTGCTAGTTTCCAAAAAGGCAGAGACAGTGGTTTTAATAAACCAAAGGTTTGAACTTCATAGAGTACTTGAATGGGACTTAATGAGTGACTCAAAGCTTCATCTAAGAACTGGAGAACAACTTAGGAAAGCTGACTGCAATACCTAGAGGCATTTGGACACTCTTAAGATCTGGACTTCCGTACACACAAGACTCAAATCCTTGCCCATATCAGGCAGGACTTGATAGGCTTAAGAGTCACTCTCTGATCCCAGATCAGTGCCCTGGGAGGGGGGATGCCCCGGCACTTGGCCATTGGCAGCACCACCTCGGTGGCTGGGACCAGACCACAGCCATACCGTAGCCCCAGCTACAGACCTCTGCTATGGGAACCCAACAGGCATTGCCCACCGGACCCAAGATGCCTGTGTAGCCCATGGGCACGTACGCAGCAGTGTGTGCACAGCTGCACCAAAAGGACTTTGACACCAAATTGTTAGTAGCGTTCAGGAGGATTAGTTGTTCTTTAGCAATGCCAGATCACGTTACAGATTTAGCCCCAAATCTGCATAAGCAAACAACAGGGTCTCCACCTGATGACTCATCTAGGTCTTACCTCATACTGGGGATAGCGTGGTAACCCAGTCTGAACTCCAGACTCTCTCTGGCAGGGCACTGTTTTATCATTTTTTGCCCAACAGCATGCATATGTTCCAGGAGTTCAAGATGGTCTCTGGTGACTGACTTCAGGCTTGAAATCGCGTCCCATGGTAAGACAAGCCAGTGGTAACGTGCTTTGGGGTATTTATCCTTGATGACTACAGTCTTTTCATCTTTGTAAACCTTGCAAAACAAATAACTAGATTATTTACTGATTGAAAGTTAAATCTCTTATTCCTATAAGCACTATATTTAGTGGATTTTGAGATGTTACCCATCTGCACGTCCCATTGCAGTTGCAGAAGTCCTTAAGCACACGTATGTGTTGCTAGTGCAACTGGGGCTGCTAGGAAAAAAGCCAGGAAAGATTTCTAGATGGGGAGAAATATCAAGCAGCAGAGCATTCCACTTCAAGGAGGCCTTCTGCTGGAACTAAGCTGGTCCAGGATATGCACCCTCTTCCATACCATGCACCAGGCAGCTCTGGAGAGATGGTCCAGCATCCCTCTTTATATACTTTAAGGAAAAAGCTTTCTATTTTTACACAGCAATAAGCTAACCATTGCTACAGGTGGATATGAACTCTCTTGAAAATCACCTGGACCCACATACCAGTGAGGTCTGGGAAACTATTTCCATCAGGCTACGTTCAAGCTTTGCAGTCACTGAAACAAAAATCATGGCACTGTACTCAATATAGAGCACGTAGGAAAGCACTAGACTGCCTCATCCTTTCAGATTTCTAGAAGAGTGCAACAAGTCTCAGAAGTGCTACAAAGAGTGTGCTCAGCGCTGCAGACTGCCACCAGCGTTACAAAAACATTCAAGTCTGAGCTACTTCAGTTTATGCTACCCAATGTGCTAGTTTGTAAGATCACTCACAAAAAGAACAGATTCCAGTCTATCACACCCTTCTTCCTGTTTTCATTTTGTTTTGCCTTCTGCAACAATTTGATGCAGCTGATGAAAAGAAACAGTAGCAAAGCATGTGGAATGCAATGGGAGACAACTGCCCCTGCAATAAAAATCTGTCAGATTTTTCTGAGGCAGAAACTTGTGCTGTGTTTCTGATCTCTTAGCAGTGCATGTATTGGTAAGAGATGGATGGTGTCTTTGTCATCTTTGCTAATTATTCTCCTATGTTTATATACAGAGCTGATCAGTCTTGCTCTACAGGAAGTGGTATCTGTAAACGTGAAGATTAAAATTTTATCAACACACAAATCATGGGACTGATTCTTTCAGCAGCAAGACTGGTTGATTCTGTCATATTTTTATATACATACATTAGTGTCTGCATGTGCAACCAGTGGGAATGGGATCATGATCAAGTGTTTTCAGAAGAAAGAAATATTGCCCTTTAATATTTGATTAAAAAGCAAAGACAGGAGTTCTATTGTTTGTGTATTTAGTTCAGAACCACAACTAATAAAGCTGACACCAAGTCACAAACAGTTACTTGTGTTCAAACACTCAAAGAACAGTTTTAAAACCAGCTTATTTTTTGGGTCAAGGAAGCACTGTCTTGGTAAATGCTATATGAAATTCCGCTTAAGGGATCAAGATTAAGCTTCATGTTTAAAAAGTAAGCAAGTATTTCAATAGCTTTATCATTCCCCATGGAGACAAATTTGAAACTTCTGGTATTTCCAGGAGAATGGGCACCCAGTTCTCCTAAAACTCCATATAGTTCAACCTTTTAGACTTGAATTAAAAAAAAAAAGTCAATCAAGAAATAGGGACCTTCTGATTAGTTATCAAGGAAATTCTTTTCAGCCTGAGGGTGGTCATCACCTGAAGGGGCCCAGTGAGGCTGTGGGATCTTCACCATTGGCAATCATCTCAAATGAAATGGTCAAAGGCTGAGGCAATCACACCAAGTGCAAGCGGTCAGACTGGCTGACATCCAAAGGTCTTTTCCAATTAAAATTATTCACTGATTTCAAGCCGTAAGTATCACACGTGTCTGTGATATCCATCCTCCTGAACACATACTCTTGCTGGCAAGTACAAAGGGAAAAACACCTCTAATGTTAAGATGGCCATGCAGCAGTCGGACCCAAGCTTTAGGCCTTACTCTGCCAGACTGTGCAATATCGATGGAGAGCATTCTCCCTATTTTGGAGTTGAGCTAAAAAGCTTGGTTTTAAGAAGGACTTGTCTATATATTTGCCATAACTTAAAAATAAAATGAAAGTAGGTTCTATACATGGATAGGGAAGATTCTCTCAGGGCTTTCTCAGAATACAGTAACAAGAAAGCATGTATACACTGACAACCACAAAAGTCATTGGTCAGATTTCTGTGTCTTGAGTCCGACCTCCCCAAAAGCAGACAGAAGACAACAGAAAAAGAGCTCTAGGAAAACCATTTTGCAGCCACAGGGAAGTAGAGGGAGGGAGGTGCATCTGGAGCATCTACAAAGGTTAAAAGAAACCACCCAGGAAATTCCCGTTAGCACAAAGAAACCGGGTGGAGGAGGAGCCAGGGGTCACATCCTGTCAGCTGGCACAGAGGTGTTGCAGTTAGGAGTTTGCTGGAAACCAGGAAACTGCACCAGGCTCGGAAACAAGACAATGCTGACTGCTGGAAAACAGGAACCGCCACTAACTTGCTCAGCTTCAAACCACACCCCCATTTTAGTTGGTTTCCCTGAGGAAACAGAGCAACTGCACTACTCGCCGGTTCTCCCGACAACGTTTTTGAAATCTGTTGGCCAAATTTGACAGTGTAGAGAGCTCAAAGATAATTAAGATAATGACATTCTGCAAAATCAGTATAGTAGACTCCGAAATTAATGCTCCTGCAGAGAGAGATGCAAGTACAATTCAGTCCTTATGCAGTACTCCACGGGTTAATCAGTTCATTAAAGTAAACTGGAGGAGGAGGAAAGCAAGCTCATTTAACTAGGAACCAAAGTAAAGTACAAGTGTACAGCTCTCACCTGCATTTTTGGATCTTGCATGGAGCTCTTTAGACCTTGACTCCAGTGTCCCAAATGTTCCTAAAGCAGGGAAAGAAAAAAATAAATTATAAGTAAGAATCCAATTATATGTTTTAAAGCACTCAGTTAAGTACTTTCATTGGTATACAAGAGTAAAGTAAGAGCTTGTTGTGGTTTAATCCCAGCTGGCAACCAAGCACCACACAGCCACTCCCTCCCTCCGGGTGGGATGGGGGAGAGAATCAGAAGGGTAAAAGTGAGAGAACTTGTGGGTTGAGATAAAGACAGTGTAATACGTAAAGTAAAATCCACATGCACAAGCAAAGCAAAGCAAGGCATTCATTCACCACTTCCCATCGGCAGGCAGGTGTTCAGCCATCTCCAGGAAAGCAGGGCTCAATCACGCATAAAGTTTACTTGGGAAGACAAATGCCATCACTCTGAATGTTCTCCCGCTTCCTTCTTCTTCCACCAGCTTTATATGCTGAGCATGACATTGTATGGTCTGGATTATCCCTTTGGTCAGCTGGGGTCAGCTGTTCTGGCTGTGTCCCCTCCCAACTTCTTGTGCACCCCCAGCCTACTCGCTGGTGGGGTGGGGTGAGAAGCAGAAAAGGCCTCAATTCAGTGTAAGCACTGCTCAGTAGTACCTGAAATATCCCTGTATTGTCAACACTGTTTTCAGCACAAATCCAAAACACAGCCCCATACCGGCTACTATGAAGAAAATTAATTCCATCCCAGCCAAAACCAGCACAAAGCTGAATGACAGCTGAATTATTTTGTTTCTATAAATGCTAACACACCTGTTCCAACTGCCCCCACAAAGCTACTTTTGAAAACTTTTAACAAGATACTGTTAAGATTCAAAGTTCAGTCTTTCAAATGTTGGAAATTTAACAACAGGGAGCTCTAGAACTGTTTGCATTTAATAATTTACAGGCATATGTTATGGCACAGCCCTTGATTACTATTGATGACAACGGATTATTTTACTAAAAGACCCTCTGCTTGACGGATCACAAGAGTGAAAGGAAGTACAAGGATCTCCATTGACTGTCCTATCACATGCTGCTCTGCACAGAATGAAGAAATGGTTGTGGTGCGTGGCCCTACTCTTAGATATTTCTTTTCTGACACTGTGCAAGGACGGGCTTGTACAGAAAACAAGAAAGGCATAGGAAGATCAAGCCAACACTAGCAGATATCTCTTAACTTGTTTACTGAACGCCTAATAGAAGGTGCCTCGAGTGCACTTTTTTCAAAACAGATAATGTTTTATCTGTTCAGATCACAGGCATTATCGATGATAACCTTCATCATATTCTTACAGAGAAAGACATGCAAACATTATTATAGTACTGACAGAAACAGTGTGAATCGTCCTGTCTCCCTGCTCATACCACCACAAATGTGGCCCCAATATAACTAGCCTGAGTTCACAAAAGAAGTGGTCAACCCATCACAGCCTGGTTCTGAAATTTTGTCCTGAGGGGTTTCATTCCTGTGCCTTCTCCTCCAGCAACTACACTGGTATAGATCCAGATGCACTAAGCAGTCTTTTATTTTGTCCATGTCAACAGGGCTAAAAACTCCCTTTCAGAAGATTTTGGCTGTTAACATTCATTAATGTAAACATGGTTCTATCATAAGCAATGACCAAAGTAGGAGAGGAAAGAAAAAAGGCAATTAAAAAAAAAACCAAGACGGTCAAGTTGTTCCATTCTCTGTGTGTAAGCTTTTAGATAACCACTGCTCTACTTGTAACACGGCAGATCTCATCTCAAGAGCCAGCACAGTATCCTTGTGTGACTCCAGCTAAACTGAGCTCACGTGGACTGTCCTTCTAGCAGAAACTGCAGCAGGAACCAGAAATTAAATCCTCAGTTGCTACAAGCAAGCCCCTTCACACACACACCCCCTGCCCAGCTCAGGTTAGAATGGGTCCCAGGTAATGTTCTCAGGACCTGGGTAATATCAGGAGTAGTCTTTGCTTCAGTGCATGTCAGCTCACATGCTCTGAAAACTCTGAGGTTCTGTGTTCACCTGAGATGCTTCCCCATCAATAGTACCCACAAAAGTAAAAGACCAAGGCCCTGATGGAGGAGGCAACCCCAGGAGAAACAGCACAACTACTAATACTAATACACTTGCCTTTTTGCTCGAAGTCCCTTCATGTGGACATACACTGGTGTCACTTAGCTTGGGATTTGCAGAACTGCCTTGTGTATCCACCACCTCCATCTTCATTGTTTTTCTGGGCACAAGCTCTACATCATCATCCTCACAGGAGTCCTCACATGAAGTCTTGTTGGTTTGTATTTTCTCTTCTGCTTCTTTAATGGTTTTCCCTGACTCTTCAGCAAATTGCACCGTGTAGGGGTAAAGTTTATTCACAATATGCAGAACTTGCCCTGGCTTAATTTTCACCTCTTCATCCTTGCCAATATTCACGAGATCAACACTAGTTGGGTTGACTCCTATCTTTGGTAGGGAGAAAAAGGAAAAAAAAAAGCAAATGACGTTGCAACTGGAATTTCTAACTACTGCTCCATTAACCTGGAATATCACTATCCTGGAAAGCAAATGTGTTTTCTATACACTGCACCCCCTCCCCACACCAACCCACTCTAGAGGATCAGGGAAGTCCAACACTGGAGACACCTCGCTATGGCCCAGTCTTGCAATCACAGTTGTCAGCATACAACCCTCAGAGGCATGGTGTCACAGGGACCCAACGGTTCTGTAGCACCAGCAAGACCTATGCTGCACCTTGCTCAAAAAAATTAACCACCTATTAAACAGCTGTTAAAATAATAACAGCCTTAGTAACAATTATTTCTGAAGACTAACAGTAGTTTTAACAAATTACTTCAGTCCAATGATCCCTAGAAATCTTCCTGTTTTCAAATTATTTTACTTTCTCTTTCTTCCCCTTTTTACTACATTTTGTTTTCTGTTTCTACCAAATGCTGTCCTGTCAACACATTTGCCTTCAAATATACAAGCACACTCTTCCGCTTCATTTCAAGAGAAAGGAGTTCAGGATCACAACCGCTGGCTCACCAAGCACAGCCCACTGCTAACACTTGCAACACGCTCCCTCCTGCGCAGGCAAAAAAAAAGAAAAATCAGGAAAAAAGTTCCTCTGAGCCCCCAGAAGAGCCCACTACATGGGGATCAGCTCCTTGCTCATCTTTTTTTTTTTTCCCCAAGCTGAATGTGATAACCCTTCTCCAGCCCACAGAAGGCTGTGTTCAAAGACAGTGACATCATCTGCCTGTTCCTTCAAGAGAGGCTAAACCTCTCTGTCCACCTCAGCTTATGCGAAGTATGTACCAGCCTATCTGTATTTTAATGCTTTTATTTTCATTTTGCATCTCACACTTTCACAAAGCCAACTCTGTTATTTATTCTGTTCTAGCAGAAAAGTGAGGACAGCAAGGTCAAATTTTTACCTGCCTCTCTCATTGTGTCAGTTTATAGCTTTATGCAACTCTAAAATTAAAGATTGAGAAGTTACCCAAAGTTTAGCTGCTAATTGAAAAGCAATACATGTTCCTCTGTCTCAGGCATACCTGATAACAGAAAGTGGCATGGGCAACCTATAGCAACTCCTTGATAAGACGGATTTTGCCTGATCATGAGGGTGACCCTAAGGAAATTAGGAGTCTACAACTTCAGAAAAATGTTTTTGGTTAACGCTTATGCATGAAACAAGCTTTAGGAAACCAGCTCTTCCGTGTGACTGATAAAAGTCTGTCACAGAATGTTTCTTTGGCTTTGTCACCATGATACCTGCCTGCTTCACAAGATGGTACTGTGCCTCTCATCACTTGGTATTCACTGCGATGAAGCACCTGTCCGATTCCAGCCAGGATCTCTTCAATCTACAGTTCTACAATTTTACTCAAGTCCAATACAATTCACATCCCCCAGGCCAATATGCTATCGAACAACTGATCACTGGAGCCCTGTGCCACACACAAATCACCTGGGAAGCAACTCTAGAGCAGGCACCAAAAACATGCTAGCACCCAGCACCAGCCAAGTATTCTCAGCCCTAAGATTTCAGTTACACAGTATTCAAATTGTGGCTAAGGCTGACTTCTGTGAAAAACTGTCTGAGAGATCTTTGCCAGATTCACCAGATACTGGTGAGGTCCCTGTACTTACTGAGCTCTGGAGGCATTTTTACAGAAGACGTTACTCCTCAGTAGGCAGAACAAATCAGTTGATGTGTTGTCCACACATGCCAATGCTGCGGGCGCACATACATGCCCCAGTACCTGAAGCCAGAGGATTTTCCCTTCATATTATCTCAGGGATACAGGTCCTCATAAGTCTGAGAAAGCAGACCTACATCCACCCAGTTAGTAACATGAGAATGCCTTCAGTGCTGCCTCACACCCCACCCCTTCCCTGAGGTGACACCACCCGTGGCTCTATCAGCCATCAAAAAAAACCCTTCCACAACTTCCTGATCCCACCAACACCAGAACCAATTTGACCTTAAATGAAGGGCTGCCTCAGCTTTAGAAGTTTAAGGCTCAGGAGGCAGATCAGCAAGTTTAGGGGGAGAACTCCAAAATTTCCCAAATGTAGTGCCTGGAAGAACAGGCTAAGGATTCACAGCAGGGTTCCCTGATGCTGCAAGTCTGACTGTCTGAGACTGAAGCATACCTGGAAGGAATAGTACAGTCTTTCCATGGAGGTACATAAAAGAAAAAAAAAAAGACAGATCCCTTCCACAGACCACTCACTCACTGTGCTCACCTCGCTCATAAAACAGCTTTAGGCCCTTCAGATCCAGTGATCAGAATCATCACTTGCAGCACTTGTGGAGTTTAAGTACAACAACTGTCCCAGTAAGTATCAGAAATATTGAAATATTTTACACCCATTTAAGAACATACCTGCTTAACTGTGACATACCCCTTGTTACAGTCTGCTTTTAACTGAACTGGAAAAAAAGAACAAAGTGTCACAAAACTGTAAATAAAAAGGCCAGAACTCTGCTGAACCACCCCTTGCAGAAAACACTGCTGTATTTTAAGATCTGCTACCTTGTCAAGCTGATCCCTGTGAACGTATGCAAGGAATACTTCCACCTCATCCTGTTTCCAGAATCACAGGTAAAACGGAACCAACCCATATATTGAGTCACACTTGAGTATTTCACATCATGGATCAGCAAAACTACTTCAGAGTAAAGGTGAAATCTATGGCAGTCTTCCACACGTTCTTGCTGTTCTCACCAGCCCTCTGTGACAAGGCATGGAGCAGGACTGCGTCCAGAGGGAAGAAAGGTAAAGTAGGGAAGATGTGAAGGGGAGTATTTTATAGATCACAGATATTTTTATATATTCTCCCAGCCCATCTATAAAATAACAAGTCATACTAAAAATCAGATGATGGAAGACTAGGGAGATGAAGTGCCACTCACAAAGTAAGAGTGCAGGCAGTGGAACATGACTGCAGGCCTGGGGACCCATGTTGAGGTTCAATCTCTTAGTTTAAGAAGGTGAACTTCCCATGATTTGTTGTCTCTTCTGATTTTTCAGGAACCAGAGATCTCCATAAGTGCTTATAAAAAAAAAAACTGATGGCTTCAAGAATCGGGCAACACTACGGACCATGCAGAGAAAGTAGACCATAAGCCAGTTACTGCAGAAGAAAGCCTAAGGAAAGCCTGCTTAGATTTCAAGGAAAAACTGTGATTTCCCACTTAGACCCTGCTCAAAGCAGGCTTACAAATTAGGCCAAAACATTGGTCCATTAGCTTCACCACAATTTAGCCAAACAGAAGAATGATGTTTATTGATAAACGTGAGTGCTGTACTTGTATCCCACACAATCCACAAATGTGGTTGCTGCTGTATGTAGAAAGCAGGATTTGAGCTAAACCTTACCTTGTTGCCTTGAACACTTCTTATCCGTTATCCCAGTCTCTGGGCCACGCCCAATTACCACTGCTTCCAAGTGTGGCAGTTTCATTCGCTGACTGCATTTCCCTTTCCCCACAAGCCAGCACACACGCATCCCTGTGCTACAGAGCAAAACAAACAGTATGTTACTAACACGCAGCTTCCCAATGGGTCACCTTCCTGTGGAATGGGGTCCAGGAATTCTGCTGCCAGTCCATTCATAAGCTGAGTCACTTCTGCTAACTGGGTTAATGTTTCTTAAATTCAAGGCAAAGCACTGCACTAACACTAGCATAATCTAAGGGCAAGTTGCTGTTGAAAGGGCAATCCTATTTTCCTTCCTTCTACATCACCATACATCCTCACATCCACACAGATCATATACAGGAAAAAACAACTGGATCAACAGTTGTGTCTGACAGAAGAGCCTACCCACAAAAAAAGTGATTTGTTCCCCACTGAATCAGAACTGATCTGAGAGATTAACTCACCCACCAAAACAAAGAAAGCAGCAGAAGACAGAGAGGGTGAAAGAGAGGGGGACAGCTTCATTCAGCAACAGTCTGCAGACGGACCACGCTGCAAAACCGGACCCTCAAGCGGACACCAACTTGACCCTAGACAGCAAAGATCCCGCACCCTCCCCTCTGCCTGGTGCTGGACGCTAAGCGTTCCTCCTCCCAACTCTGTGGCGAGCTTATCCCAGTGGAAACCCGGAAACCTTCCGCCCCCAGTGCAGCACCAGCACTGTCACACACTCAAAAAAGCGCGACGTGCCGTTAGGCCCACCCAGCTGCACCTCCCGGTCGGCCTGCTCCTCGGGACGGGCCCCCTCCACCGCTCGCTACACACCCGGCCTCACGGAGCCGATGCCCTGCTAGCCGGGCCGGGGG